>CAUYTI010047485.1:0-47632 GCA_963575145.1 Galago senegalensis
TGAGAATTTCCCGCAGAGGTGGTTTGGTTATGGCAAATTTGTTCAACATGTGGATGTCATTAAAGTATTTAATTTCTCCATCATAGATGAAGCTCAGTTTAGCTGGATATAGGATCCTGGATTGGAAGTTGTTTTGCTTTAAGAGATTAAAAGTTGCTGAGCATCCTCTTCTGGCCTGAAAGATTTCAGCAGAAAAATCTGCAGTCATTCCAATACTCTTTCCTTTGTAGTTTATGGTTTTCTTATGTCTATCTGCTTTCAGAAATTTTTCTTTCATATTAACCTTAGTGAATTTAATTATGATGTACCTTGGGGATGTCTTGTTTGGATTTAGTCGTGCTGGGGTTCTGAAACTGTCTGCTATCTGAAATTCTGGATCTCTTGGGATGTCTGGGAAATTCTCTTTCAAAATTTCATGAAGAAGAGCCTCTGTGTTTTGGGAGGCAGCTTCATCACTTTCAGGGATTCCTATAAGGTCAATATTATTTTTCGTTGAATTATCCCAGAGCTCTTTAAGAGAAAGATCCATACATGTTTTCCATTTTTTTCATCTTTGCGCTCTTTGGCTTGTTCAAAGGCTTTGTCTTCAATGTCAGAGATCCTTTCTTCAGTTTGTTCCACTCTGTTAAAAATAGATTCCACCATGTTTTTCAAATCTTTGAAGGCTGCAACCTCTTGTCTCAAATTTTCAAAATCTTTGGTCACTTTATTTTTGAAATCATTGAATTCCTGAGTCATCTTTTGAATATTTTCTTGGGACATCTTTTGAATAATTTGTTGAGACATTTTTTCAATTCTTTCTTGAAATTCTAGCTCTTTCCTTTCTTCCATTCTATTAATATTGTTTACTATCCACATTCTGAGGTCAATTTCTGTCATGTCAGCCATCTGTTTATGGGTTAAATCTTCAGATACCTCTTCAACGTCCTGCCTTGGGGTGGTTGCTCTACTTGGTTATTCCTATTACCAGAGTTTTTCCACTGGCTCCACCCCATCCTGGATTTACTCTGTTTGGCTAGGTGAGCTTCTAGGAGGAAGTTGGGTTGGGGGCTCTGGGAGTCATATTTTGCTGGCCTTTTTGGGCAAAGGCTGGGACTAGTGTCTGTTTCTTTTACCCTAGAACTTTGCCAAATATGCAAATATTGCTACAGTCTGAGAGCTTAGAGGTCTGTTTGTCCCTATCTTGTTTACAGTTGGTATCTGTTCTACCTTAGAAAATCAATTACACTGGGTTAAGATTATCTGTGCAGAAATAAGAGTGATTAAGTCACCCCTCCCCTTATTGGCGATAATCAGGAACAGAAAACCACACTTTCCCTCAACCACACCCCCAGGGTATCACTTTTAATAGTTCTCAGGTGATTGGCCCAGTTCAAATGATATGAGACAAGTATCACAGTTAACACAATTCTCAGGTGGAGGAGTTCGAGATGTGTCTGGCAACTGTACAACAGGGATCTTCTGGCAGCACAGGTATGGCCCGCTGTGGTTTTCTGTGGGGTTAGAGGGACCTTCCCAGCAAATATTCTAGTGAGGTTGATGCCTCCTATCCCCCCTTGTATTTTTGTCATACCCAGTCATTTGAGACCCCAGAGGGCTGTGACATAGTTGCCCAATAAGCCAGTGTGGCAGGGCTCTTTGTCTGCAAGAATCAAAGTGGAGCCAGTGCCAGCTCTACTCAGTTACTGTTCTTCGACCCCCAGGAGCATGGGGAACTGAGTCTTGACTATCTTCAGCACTCAGTGACAACTGGAGAATATTCCACCTTAGGACAATTTGGGCCAGAGAAAAACAGGAGAGCATCAGAGATTCTCCCTCAACCACCAGTTAATTTGCCCAAATCAAGAGATCCAAACCTTTTGGCCCGGTCAGTACCCACTCCCTGGTGGGAAAGATAGCATGGTCTCTAGCAACTAATTAATAGGAGTCTACTAGTGGTATAATTGTGGGACACACTTATGCTCTGAGGAGTCAGAAAGGCCTTTTCAGTGGATAATCTGGAGTAAGGAGGTTGATATCTCTTTCCCCTCCTTACTCACCCTTAGCCGCTGGACTCT
Organism: Galago senegalensis; assembly: GCA_963575145.1. NCBI lineage: Eukaryota > Metazoa > Chordata > Mammalia > Primates > Galagidae > Galago > Galago senegalensis. The sequence goes on from CAUYTI010047485.1 coordinate 2,058, forward strand.
GGTAACTTCAGTCTCAGTTAACCCCACCAATAGTTTCTGTTGACCCAGACTCTGTAACCCAGTCTTATCCAATGGGTGAGTGAGTCAGGGTTTTGTGTCTACCAGAATCCAGGTTAAGTCAATGAGTTCATCAGGGTTTTGTACCTAACAGAGTCCCATTAATGTCAATCCCTTCTCCACTAGGTGACCACTCTTTGTGGCCAGCCAGCAGGAATAGTTGAAGCCTGTCAGCCTCAGGCACTCAATGGGAGCTGTAGACTATTCCACTTTGGTTCAATCCAAGCCTGGAATTTGTTTTCTTGAAGTCGTTGTTTGCCTTGGTGGGGAGGATGTGTATTTATGTATCTCTTCTCTCAGTTCAGCTCTCTACCTTCAGCTTTGTTGGGTTCTTCCAGCAGTTGTCTCTCTCCCTGAACTGACGTTCATGTTGAAAGCTAGCTCTAGTCAGCTCTCATCCACTATTCCTCCAAATTCTTATTGAATGTGAAAATATTAATTAGGGAATATAGCCAACCCAGAGATTTAGCAAAGTACAAAATACATTGAAACAAGGCAGACAAATAAACAGACTAAAATGTTACCAGACATACAAGCACTCCAATGCCCATACACTCAGCCACATGTAAACAAACAAAGAAATAAACAGAGCAACAGACAAACCAGTCAACTAACAGATTAAAAATGAAAGAAGGAAGAAAGAAAAAGGAAAAAAAATAGTGATAATAAAGAATAACCACAGAAATGTTGGTCATAAAATGATAGAGCAAACAAATAGGAAAGCAAACAATCCAAGAAGAGAAACTATCAAAATATATATTTAATTAAAAGTAAAAAAATTTTAAAAAAGAAGAGAAAAAAATGAAAAGGAGGGCACCACTAGGAAAATTACTTTTTTTTTTTTTTTTGAGTATATACAAACAAGTCTCTTTTTTAAAGCGGTGGGGTTCCAGGTTAAATGTATATATATAATTATGCTGCTGTATATTTTCTAGAGAACCGGTGGTACTGTGAGTGGTCCCTACACTAATACCAAAAGTAGGGGAAAGGAGGGAAAAAAATGAAGAACAAAAAAATATATATATGGAGAATCTTTGCCGGCAGGATGCCAGATTCTCCCTACAACAGTTCCTGTAGAGTGTTGGGCATCTTGGATTAATTTCAGGTGCCAGATAGCACACTATAGTTCAAATTGAGTTCTCCATGCTTCTGGGGAAAGTGTTATGGAGATGCCATTTTGGTGGTTTTACTTTATTTCTGGTTCTCTTCTGGCCGTTCGTTCCTATCTGTCCTCCGAACTTGGGATACAAGTTCACACTTCACCAGACTTTCACTCAGCTCCTAATTTCCCCGCGAACAGAAATCCGTTGTGGTCCAAGGGAAAAAAGCTGGGGCTGCCCCTTTTGCAGACCATGCTCAGTTTGTTTCTAGAGTTGGAGGGGCCGCTGCCTCTGCCGCTGCCAGTCTCGGCGGGACTGTCAAGAGATTTTTCAGTGTTTGTAGGAAGGGAACCAATTCCCTGCACTCAACTCCTGGTTTCCTCTCAAACAAATTCATGTGGACCGAGGGAAAAGGGCTAGAGGGCTCCTTTTGCCCTCGGAATTTAGTTTGTTTCTGATAGGGTAGGTGCCATAACTGCCACCGCCAGAGCAGACTGCTCCAAAGACTCTTCAGAGTTTGCAAGACGGGAACCAATTCACTCTGCCAGTTGCCGCGTCACTGCAGCTCCACACAGACTTCCAACATTATGAGATGGATCGGTTCCCAAGCAGCGTCCCTTCCCCTTGAGTTTTTGTCTGAATGCCTGGATCGCTAACACCCTGATCTAGGTCCAAATGTCTCCCGTTCTGGCCGCCAAATTTTGCCAGGGAATCCACACCTCACCACACTCTCTGCAAGACTCGCAAAATCCCCATGAATTGGACACAGGAGCCTTTCGTGGGGGAGGGATTGTTTTCTGTCTCTCAAGAAGCAAGTTGCCGGACCAGCACCACAGGTAGCAAGTCACGAACCTGGCGCTGCAGGTCGCAGATGGTGCTCTTTCAACTGTTGCCCCGCATATTTCTGGCTGACACCGTAGTTCTGGGCTATACTTCCAATCCAGCAATTCACTTCTTTGTTGCTCTCCCTGCACTGCTTATCCGCACAAAAACTCCATGCAGAAGAGATCCAATAAGCCCACTCTCACCTGAAACCACCAGGAGAGTTGACTCAGGGATGCATCTTCTCCTCCATCTTGCTCCGCCATTTGTTCCAAAAATATCCCATTCTTGATGTTTGAAGTGGTGGCTCAAAATGAAGGTGGTGAGTTTGATAATGGTCCAAGTCAATCTGCAACAAATAATACTTGGGCATTGAGGCAGATTCCTGTAGTTCAAGTGACTGGGAAGGCTGAAGCAAACGAATCTCTGAGCCCAGATGATGGAGTTTTATGTGAGCTGTTATGGCATAGCATGGTACCAAGAGTGACAAAGTAAAACTTTGTCTCTAATAGAAAGAAAGAAAGAAAGAAAGAAAGAAAGAAAGAAAGAAAGAAAGAAAGAAAGAAAGAAAGAAGGAAAGAAAGAAAGAAAGAAAATAACAAAGAGCATAGTATTCCAATACTATGTAGCCATTGAAAAAGATGGAGAATATCTATATTTTATCTCCTTCATGTTTACATGGAGGGAGCTGGAAAATATTTTTTTAGCAAAGTATCTTAAGGATGAAATTAAAAGTATCCAATGTATGTAGTCCTACTATGAAACTAATTTATAGATTTCATAGGAAAGCTATAACCCAATTTTATCCCAGGAATATGGGGAGAGGGGAGATGGAGGGGAGGGGATGGGAGAGGGTTGGTGGAGGGAGGGTGATTGGTGGAGTCATACCTACAGTTCATTTTATAAGGGTATATTGAATCTCTCTACATGTAGAATATAAATGTCTTAACACAATAATTAAGAAAATACATGAAGGCTATGTTAACCATTTGGATGAATGTATTTACAAATGTATATAGAAACAATACACTGTACACCATGATAGTATTAATGTACAATGCTATGATTTAATTAAAAAAAAGTACAAATAGCATCCTACATAAGTATCTCTATGATGTATTACCATCTGTAATGCAGCCTGAATCTCATGACACTATAAAATATCAAATGCTGTGTCAGTCTAGAGACTGAAATCTTAGTTGTTAATGTAGTCAGTAAGGTACAAATGTGACATCCCTTCTCTGTCTGTGGATGGTTAAGAAATTTCCTACATGAAACAATTGCAGGACACCACTGAAATCAGGGGAAAAGTACAATGAGTATTTTTGATCAGAAGCCCGGATCCCACCACATTCCAGGATGAAGTCACTACACGTTCACCATGGATGACATCACAATGGGTGATGACCTGGGTTACCATATTTAAGCTTCATCTCATTTCTACTGATCATGCACAATTTCTATCTGGATTTTTTGTTGGGATCAAACAGTCACAAAAATTTAGTTTTTTTCTTCACACTCAATTCCTGCTTCTGAAGTTCTGATTTTTAACCATGTCCATGGAATTCAACAACCGATCCATTCATTTTCAAGTCACTTATTGGTGATCAAAAAAAAAAGACTGGTTTAGACATCCCCTGAGATGTTATAGATCAAGAAACTGTACCCAATTATCAAACAATGATTTGCAGAATTAAATGGTATGGCACATAATTCCCACTTATAATTTTCATGATGTGTGACTTCTTTGTCTCAAATAGGCTTGTTTCTGATGGTAACCTTGTCTCAGTGAAAGTTTGCTCTAGAAATCTGGTGAGAAATGATTTCCAGTAGTATGCTCCAAACTTGCATTTATTTATGATGATCAACAGAAATATCAGTCTATTTTGAAATTTCCATCAATCCTGAATTCCATGCTATGTTGGTCTAAACTTTTGGCTTCTTGGCAACAATGCATGTTGAAGAGTTATGTTGGTTTACACATATAATACACAATAACTTATTAAACCAGATAAGAATAAACATGATCCATGCAGAGCTGTGGTAATCTCTTACCATGGATAGGTAAAACAGTCCTAACATAATTCCTATGTATCACTGAGGCCTGAGAATTGGACAATCCTCAAAGTCCCCACTATGCTAATTTCCTAAGTAGAGCTCAATTACTTATCCCATGCACAACTACTATATTTTGATACTTTGACAGTCAAGTTGGGCAGATCCAATGAGCTCCCATTTTAGACACAATGCTGAGTAACAGAAACACAATCTTATCCCTCATGTCCCACAAGGTTTTTACTCAAATAGTGTAGTAAAGTGTTGTATACCTTACCTATAGTTTCAGGTAGTCTAGAGGCTGAGCATGAGTTTCACTTCAACCAAAGAGTCAGATATTATTGTGCGCTTCAAGGCTGAAGTTATGGAAAATCTAGTTTTGGGAACACAGTAAGAGTGGCTCTCAAAAAAATATAATGATGATGTAAAAGAAGAAATGAAAGAAAGAGAGAAAGAAAGAAAGAAAGAAAGAAAGAAAGAAAGAAAGAAAGAAAGAGAGAGAGAGAGAGAGAGAGAGAGAGAGAGAGAGAGAGAGAAAGAAAGAAAGAAAGAAAGAAAGAAAGAAAGAAAGAAAGAAAGAAAGAAAGAAAGAAAGAAAGAAATTCTTCTAGGGACAGTTTCCAAGGGCTAAATTACAAGAAAAGATTAGTAGTCAGATGGAAACAACTACCTAAAAGAGAAGATTTACAGTGGTCCCTGGGAGAAAGAGAGAAAAATGATTTAGGACAAGTTCATTTGTAGTTGGTTCTATATGAGACTGCCAGTTGACCTGATGGGTAGTTGTCGTCCCAAGATATCTTGTCCGTGGTCTTGGACTGATTGAGGCAAACGAACATTGCCCACTTTCAAAGGTGCAACAGAAGGGGTTTAGTGTAGAATCTGGATATTTTAGTGTGAATTAAATACATAACTTGAGTCAAGAATTCACTGTGTAAGTAGTTTAGAGTGACTACAAGAATTTAGGATACCAAAGGGTTAAAGTTGAGTAAAATCTGTAGTCTTGACAAATAAGTGTTGTAAAAAAAAAAAAAAAAAAAAAAACCAAAAAAACCTAAGAAAGAATCATTTCTCCAGTTAACATCTAATCTAGGGGAAAATGTTCAAACTAGATCCATGGTCAAAAGTGAAAATAATAGCCACACATGTGGCATGGTCATGTATGCCCAGCTACTGGGGAGTCTGAGAGAAGAAAATTGCCTAAGCCCATATGTTGTAGGTTGCTGTGATCTGTAGAATCCACAGAACTTTACTGAGTGAGATAAAATAAGTCTCTGTCTCTCTCTCTCTCTATATATATATAAAAACAAGTATAAATGAGCAGTAACTCCAATAAAAATGGGTTCCTCCATTTATTTATTGAGACAGAATCCTTTTTTTTTTTTTTTTTTGCCTTTGATAGAGTACCCTGGTACCATAGCTCACAGCAAATTTCACGTGTCCTCCTCAAGTGAACTTATTCCATTAGCCAGCATTCCAGGAGCCTGCATAATATCTGTCCATTTTTTAAATTTCTTAGAGATGGGTATCTCACTAGTGCTGAGACTTGTCTCCAATTCAGAAGCCCAAACAATCAAACTGACTGTGCCTCCCAAATTGCTAAGATGAGAGGCATTAAGAACCACCATTGGCCACGAAACATAGTTTGAAAAATATCTCATCTTCAATGTCTGAATTGATCGCTCACCATGAGGATGGTGATTTAGAAAATAGTCCCTGCCAATCTGCAGAAAAAAAAAAAATGCTGGGCATTGAGGCAGGTGCCTATAGTTCAAGCTATTGGGGAGATTGAGGCAAAAGAATCATCTTTGCCCTGAAGAGGGAGGTTTATCTTAGCTCTGATGGCACAGAACTTTAAAAAGAGTGACAAAGTGAATCTTAGTCTAAAAAAAAAAAAGAACAAAGAACATCCTATTCAATGATCTCTATACAGTTTTACCATCTAAAATGCAGCTTGAGACTCACTGCTATACAAAATGTCAACATATTTATCAGCCTTGTGACTGGAACCTCAGCCATTAATGTAATCAAGCAGGGACAAATGGGAGCTCACTTATACATCTGTAGATGGAGGACTTGTTGGTGTTTCCTGGAGCCCTCTTCCTTGACACAGAGATAGGAACCTACAGTTGAAATGATTGTCATGAAGGTAGGTTGAGACTTAATATGGCACAACAACCCTGCCCAAACTTATTGATTATCTTATATACTCTCAAACATTCATTAAGAATTTAATACAGGTAAAAAGAAGTGAAGTAAGATCAGGAAACTGTCATTAAGATTACAACTCAGTATGATAGCTGCTGAACACATATACAATTGATTTTGGGGGGGGCTTAAAACACAAGGGAGCCAGATTGTCTGCTGTTGGTAGCATAATCTCTATAAACCAAAATGAGTGACTATAATGTTAATGAAGGGAGAGGAGCAGAGCACAGCAGCCCCAATGACTCAACAGGTGTTCAAGATTCCAGCTGTGATCCAGGCCTAGCCCTCTGGTTTATTCTTTTGTGAGAACTGAGAATGTTTCTGCATTTATGCAGGCCTAGGCAACTTCTCAGAGAACGATAAATCCATCTTAGAGCCATTTTCTGTGGGGAGCACATGAAGCTAAACTACCATGTCTTAGTGTGGGGTACTATACTCCTACATTTCACCCCTTCTAATTATTGGTCTGAACTGCTACCATAGCCAAAAATACAGCAGCATTCCATTCACTAGTTCTTTTATTTGCTTGAACTGCTACCATAGCCAAAAATACAGCAGCATTCCATTCACTAGTTCTTTTATTTGCAAATGTTTTTGATGATCCAGTAAAACACAAATCCTATTAAGCAAAACAACAACAGAGAAACAGCAGAAGTTCCAAATAAAGTATAAATGTTGACTATTGGATTCAATTTAGCAAATTCAAGTGTTCTCATCAAGCTAAACTATTCTCTCAGCTGACATGAAAGAAGCCTTCATTACGTCCTGCTGTTTTTTTATTCTTCTTGTATGGTTATGTCACTAGTGCTGAGGCTTTTCTCCAATTCAGAAGCTCAGACAATACACTGACTGGGACTGCCAAATTTCCAAAATGAGAGGCATGAATTACCACCCCTGGCCACAAAACCTAGCTTGAAAAATATCTCATCTTTGATGTCTGAAATGTTGGTTCCCCATTAGGTTTGTGAGTTCTAAAATGATCCCAGCAAATCAGCAAAAAAAAAAAAAAAAAAAAAAAAAAAAATGATGGCCCCGGGGCACGGTACCTGTAGTTTAAGCTACTGGGGATCCTGAGAAAAAGAGTGGCCTGAGTGCAGGAGATGGAGGTTTTTGTGAGCTGTGATGGCACAGCACTGTGGTGAAAGTGAGAAAATGAAACTCTGTCAAATAAAAAAAGGAGAAAAAGCATTCTATTTCACTGTCTCTATGCAGTTTTACCATCTGGAATTCAGTGTGAGTCTCACTGCTGTGCAAAATCTCAACTATTGTGTCAGTCTAGTGACTGGAGTCTCAGCCATTGGTGTAATCAGTTAAGCCCAATTGAGAGATTACCTCTCTGTCTTTGGATGAAGGGCTAAGAAATGTCATGGATCAAACAATTGTAGGACACCAGCTGAAGTGAGCAGAAAATTCCATTAAGTACCATTGACCAGAAGCCTGAATCCCAAGGCGAATCCAGGATGAACTCACTATATGGTCACCAGGAATGACATTATAATGGATATTGATGTAGGGTATCATCATTAAGGTGAATATTATTCCTGCTAAGCATGCATAGTTGCTGTCCATGTTTGTTATTGGGTTCAAACTGTCACAAACGCTGATGTTCCTTTTTCCACACTCAATTACTGCTTTCACAATTTTGTTTTGTAACCATTGTCAAGGGATTTAACAACCCATTCTTTCCTTTTCTAGTCACAGATTTGTAATCAAATGGAAGAGTTGGTTTATACCTAGTGCTGCCTTGGGATTTTATAGAACAAGAAATCGAGCCAAATGCTTGCACAATGATTTGACAATCCGAAATAATACGTCACACAATTCCCAGTTATACTTTTCATGGTGTTTTATGTCTTTCTTTCTTTTTCAGTTTTGATTTATTTATACTTTTTTTTTATTAAAGCATAGCTGTGTACACTAATGCTATCATGGGGTACAGTGTGCTGGTTTTATATACAATTTCAAATTTTTCATCAATGTGGTTAACAGAGCCTTCATGGTATTTTCTTAATTACTGTTTCAAGGCACATATCTCCTACATTTAAAAAGTTTCACACATACCCTTCTAAGATGCACCATAGCCAAGGTCCCACCAATCACCTTCCTTCCACACATCCTCCTCTCTCCCCTTCCTTGCCTCTGCCCTTTCCTTGTATTCTTGGGCTATAAATGTAGCATTATTATGAAAGCTACAAATTAGTTTCATATTAAAGTTAGTAGATTGGATACTTTTTCTTCCATTCTTAATATACTTTGCTAAGAAGAACCTGTCCCAGCTCCGTCCATGTAAACATGGAGGAGGTACAGTCTCCATCTTTTTTAAGGCTGCATAATATTTTATTGTGTTTATATGCCACAATTTATTAATTTATTCCTTAGCTGATAGGCACTTGGGCTTCTTCCAGGACCTAGCAATTATGAATTGGGCTGCAATAAATATTCTGGTGTATTTTTGTGTTTTTTTTTTATTGTTGTTGTTCTTCTTCTTCTGGATATATATCTAGTAGAGGAATTGTAGGGTCCAATGGCAAGTGTATTATTAGATGTCAAAGTGTTCTCCAAACATCTATCCAAAAGGAAGTCATTAGTTTGGGTGCCCACAATCAATGTAGTAGTGTACCCTTTTATCCACATTCATGCCAGCATCTCTGGTTTTGAGATTTTTTGATATGGACTAATCTTACTGGAGTTATATGATATTTCAAAGTAGTTTTGTTTTTCATTTCTCTAACTACTAAGGATAATGAGCATTTTTTCATATGTCTGGAAGCCATGCACTTGTCTTCCTCAGAGAAGTTTCTCTTCATGTCCGTTGCCCACCCTGAAATGGGATCAATTGCTATTTTCTTTCTAATATGTTTGATTTGTCTGAGGATTCTAGAAATTACAAGTTTGTTGGAGATATGAGCTACAAATATCTTCTCCCCTTCTGAGGGAGTTCTGTTTGCTCAACTAACTGTGTTCTTGTTTGTGCAGAGGATTTTTAGTTTTATCATGTCCCAGTAGTGTATTTTTGATATTGCTTCAATTTCCCATGGGTGTCCTCCTCATAAAATATTTGCCCAGGCCGTTTCCTTCAAATGATTTACTGAACTTTCTTCTACTTTTTTATAGTTTTATGACATAAGTTTAAATCTTAGTTTCAGTCTTCTACAGTTCACAGTCACTTCACCCAGCACCATTTGTTCAATAGCAAATGTTTTCCCCATTCAATGTTTATGATTGGATTTTCAAAGGTCAGATAATGGTAAGTAGCTGTGTATATCTGTTGCTTCTCTATTCTGATCCATACATCTAATTTTCTGTTTTTGTGCCAGTATCATGCTATTTTGATCAGTGAACCTATTCCCTCACCTTGCACACCAGGAGTTTGCAAAACGTGGCTATTTTTTTTTCTTCAAAGATGGGTATCTAACTTGTGATGAGGCTTTTCTACAATTCAGAAGCTCAGACAATTCAACTCACTGGGCCTCCTAAATTGCCAAGATAAGTGGTATGAAGACAAACCCCTGGCTACAAAACTTAGTCTGAGATATATCCCATCTTCAATGTCTGAAGTGGTGGTTGACGATGACTGCAGTGAGTTCAAAATTGTTCCCAGCCAATTTGTAACAAAAAAATAGCTGGTAATTCAGCAGACACATCTAGATCACACTACTGGGGCGGCTGAGGCAAAACAATCACCTGAACCCTGGGGACAGAGATTTTTGAGAGCTGTGATGGCACAGCAATATATTCAGAATGACAAACTGAAATTGTCTCAATAAAAAAAAAAATGAAGATCCTCCTACTTAAGTGTCTGTATGAGGTTTTAAAATTTGAGTGAAGCTTGAGTTTCACTACTATACAAAACCTCAACTGTTGTGTAAGCCTATTGACTGTACTCTTACGTATTAATATAATTCATAAAACACAAATGGTAGATCACTTCTCTGCCTGTGGATGAAGAGCTAAGAAATATCCTGGATCAAACACTTGCAAGACATGAGCTTAAGTGACCAGAAAATTCTAGTGAGTATCTTTGAACAGAATCCTGAATCCCACAACATTTAAGGATGAAGTCACTACATGGTTACCATGGATGACATCACAATGGGTGTTACCCTTGGTTACCACCTTTGAGCTTAATCTTATTCCTCTTAGCATATCCGAGTGTGTTGTTGGATTCAATCTGTTTCAAAGGGTGGGGTTATATTCTCAACATTTAAGACATGCTTCCTGCATTCTGTTTTGTAAACAAGGCTAAGGGATTCAACAACCCATAATTTCCTTTTCAAGGCATGGATTTGTAATCAAACTGAACTGTGTGTTTTCTACCTAATGCTACCCTAGGATTTATAGAACAAGATATCGAGCCCAATGATTAGATAATATTTTGACAGACCTAAATGGTACCTCACATAACTTCCAGTTCTACTTTTCATGATTTTTTACTTCGTTCTCTAGAGTAGGCTTATTTTAGACAATAGGTGACTCAGTGAAGTTTCCATATTGAAATCTGGTGTGGCATTTTGTCTTATTGTTTCCCAGAGCCCTCTATTCTTTGATTCAGAGGAAAAAATCACAGATGGAATGACTGGCATGAAGGGAGGTTGAGGCTATATCTGGCACAAGAACTCCGTTCATATTTACTTACTATCTTATATTCTCTAAAACATTCAGTAAGAATTCAATACAGTTAAATAGAAGTGAAGTAAGATCAGGAAACTTCCATTAAGATACCAATTCAGTATGAATACTGCTGAACACATACACAATTGATTTTGTTTGGGGTTAAAACATAAGGGAGCCAGGTTGTCTGTTAGCCCAATTCCCTAAAATGAAACAAATGATTATAATATTAAAGAGCAGAGCAGAATAGAGCACAATAGCCCAGGCCTCAACAGGTGTTCAAGCTTTCAGCTGTGACTCAGGCCTGGATTTCTGGTTTATTTTTTAGGAAGAACATTTCTGCATTTCCACAGGTCTAGGAAAGTCCTTGGAGAAAAAGAATTCCATCTCAGAACCATTTTCCCTGGGGAGCACATGAAACTAAACTGCCAGGTATAAGCCTGGGGTGCTGTACCCCTACGACTTTGTCCAGTAGTTTGCTTCGCATGTGCAGTGATTTATGATGATCATGGTAAATATCAGCCTATCTTTAAATCTCCATAAATCCTGCATTCCTTGCTTGGTATGTCTAAACTTTTGGCTTCTTAATCACAATGCACACTGAAGAACTTTGTTGGATCACACATGTAATACAAAATATCTAATCAAACCTGCTAAGGATAAAAGAGACCTGTGTATAGTTGTGGTGATCTCTCACCTTGGATGAGTAAAAAAGTCCTGACATACTATGTGTTACTGAGGTCTGAGGAATGGACAATCCTCAAAGTCTCTAGTAAGCTTATTCCTTATGTAGAGCTCAGTGACTTAGCCATGAATTAATAAAATAATTCAATGGTGTGGGCAGCCAAATGGGGAAGATCCCCTGACCTTTCATGTTATAGACCAGTCTGAGCAACAGAGACAAAATCAACCCTGATCTCCCACCGGGTTACTACTCAAATAGAAAGGGAAGTCAAGTGTTTTATACTTTACCTATAGTTCCAGGTACTCCAGAGACTGAGGCAAGAGGATCACTTCAACCAAAGAGATGAATGTCATTGTGTTCAATGGTGAGGTCATGGACAATCTAGCCTAGGGAACAGAATAAGGTTCAACCTCATGAAAAAAATAAGGAAATAAAAAAGGAAGGAATGAAGGAAGGAAAGGAAAGGAAAAGAAAGGAAAGGAAAGGAAAGGAAAGGAAAGGAAAGGAAAGGAAAGGAAAGGAAAGGAAAAGAAAGGAAAGGGAAGGGAAGGGAAAGGAAAGGAATTCTTCTAGTTATGATTTCCTGGAGCAAAATTATGAGCAAAAATCAATAGGCAGATGGAATACAGGATGACATAAAGATTTATTGTGGTCCTGAGGGAGAGCAGGGAGCAATGTATCAGGACAACTTTATTTGCAGTTTGTTCCTTAGGAGACTTCCAGTTGATCTGATGGATAGGGGTCATCCAGATATTTCTGATCTCTGTTCTTGGACTGTTTGAGATAAAGAAATATTGGCTCAGATTAAGAAGTGCAACAGAAAGTGTGGCATGTATAATGTGGATATTTTAATGTGCATAACAAAACCTGACTTAAGTAAAGATTTCACTATTTGGGCAGGTTAGAGTGACTACAAGACTCTAAAATACCAAAGGGTCAGAGTTGTGTAAAATGTAAGGTCTTGCCTAATAGTGGGTATAGGAAAACAAGTTTCCAATGAGAGAATATAATTTCACCACTTGATATTTAATCTAGAATAAAATTTTCAACACTAGATCTATGATCAAAAAATTAAAATAATAGACAGTCCTTGTGACATGCACCTGTAATTCCAGCTACTCAGGAGGTAGAGAGAAGAAAATATGTAAGCTCAGGATTTGGATGTTGCCATGATCTGTAGATTCTACAAAATTTTACTGAGGGTGATAAATAAAGTCAGTCTCTCTATATATAATAAAAAATGCAAAAAAGAGAAGTAACTTCAATACATTTATTGAGACAGTTTCCCCCCTACCTTTGGTACAGTACTCTGGTGTCATATATCATACCAAACTTCAAGTGTTCTCTTCAAGCAAAACTATTCCTTTAGCTGGCATTCCAGGAGCTTACACATCATCTGGCTGTTTTTATTCTTCAGATATTTGTATCTCACTAGTGCTGAGATGAGTCTCCATTTCAGAAGCTTAGACAATCCAACTGACTGAGTTTCCCAAATTGCCAAGATGAGAGACATGAGAAACCACAACTGGCCACAAAACCTTTTTTGAAATGTGTCCCATCTTTGATCTCTAAAGTAGTCACTCACCATGAGGGTGGTGAGCTCAAAAAATGGTCATAGCCATTCTGCAATAAAATATAGCAGGGCATTGAGGTGGGTGCCTGTAGGTAAAGCTACTAAGGAGGCTGAGGCCAAAGAATTGCCCAAGCCAAGTAGATAGAGGACTGTTAGCTTTGATGTAACAGCACTGTACTGAGAGTGTCAAATTGAAACTCTGTCTCAGAAAAAAAGAAAAGAACAAAGAGCATCATACTTAAGGGACTCTATGCAGTTTTACCATCTGGAATGCAGATTGAGTCTCAGTGTTGTATAAAATCTCAACTGATGTGTCAGCCTAGTGACTAGAATCTCTGTTGTTGATGTTAAAGAGTGTCAGAGCCACTGAGATAAAAAGCTGAACCCCACTTTGATGAAATCATTGATAAAATGTATTAATGCCTGTAAGTGGGCTGGATCACCACAAAGATTTTCAGCCCCAACTGGCAGGTGAAGTATCTTTTTATACGATTATTTTGCAAGGGTCATCAAGCTAGCACAATACAAAAGCTAAATATAGCAGTTAGAGCAGAGTTGCAAGGTGGCGGTACATATTGATTCATACATCACAAGATACACATTATTTTATCTTCATAAGATGCAGATCATCATAAGGGGTTTCACAATTCAGTGTAGGGGTACATGCTAACTTTAGATCCATTAACTCACAAATCATCAAATGAGGAATATTTGGTAAATTTCTGATAACAGCTTGGGCCTTAAAACAACCTCAGCCCTTTTCACCCAGGGCTCACCCCTGCTTCCCTTCCTTCCCTTATCTTCTTGAACTTTTTCCAGTTTTTTTTCTGTACAAAAAGTTTTTCTTAGTGGGGGGAGGAAGGCTGCAGAGCAGCACCAAGGAGAAGAGAAAAGAGGGGAGAGAGATACGGAGAGAGTTGGGAAGAGAAGAGAGAGCGAGTAGAGAAGAGCTAAGGGAAAGACCGGGGAGGGGAGAGAAGGAAGGCAGAAGGAGGCGAGAGAGCTTCTTCCTAGATCTTAACTTCTCCTCTCCCTTGAGGGGGCTAAGTCTATAAAACATGGGAGAACTTCTTTTTACAAGTATATGGGGTTTGTTGCATTTCTCACTAGTCCTGGGGGTTAGGGGCTGAGGGCTCAGTTATTACAATATAATAAACCAGTGACAAATGGATGATCACTTTTCTGTGGATGCAGGGTTAAAATGTTCTGGATCAAATACTTTCAGGATACCAGCTGACGTAAGCAGAAAATTCCAGCGAGTATTTTTGACTAGAAGCTTGGTTCCCACGATATTCCAAGATAAAGTCACTACATTCTTATTATGGATGACATCACAGTGGGTGTTGCCTTGGTTTAGCATTTTTAAGCTTAATTGTATTCCTGCTAAGCATTCAAAGTTGCTGTTTGGGTTTGTTGTTGGGTTCAAATTGTTACAAAGATTGAGGTTCTTTATTCCACACTCAATTCTTGCTTCAAAATTATTCTTTTGTAACCATGGCCAAGGGATTCAACAGTGCATTCTTTCTTTTTCAAGTCTTGGATTTGTAATCAAATGGAAGTGTGTGGTTCATACCTACTTCTGCCCTGGGGTGTCACAGAAGAAGAAAGTAATCCCAATGATTCGACAATGATTTGCCAGACCTACATGTTATGTCACAAAATTCCCATTTCTACTTTTCATGATGCTTTACTTCTTTCTCTGGAATAGGCGTTTTTTGGATGGTAGGTGTCTCAATGAATGTTCCCCCCAAAAAAATCTAGTGAGGCACTGTGTCAGGTAGTGTACTCCATCCCTTTAGTTTTTTATAAAGATCATGGGAAATATCAGCCTATCTTTAAATTTCCATCAATCCTGAATCCTGTGCTATGTGTGTCTAAAATTTGGCTTCTTGGCCAATATGAATGTTGAAGACTCATGTTAGGTCACATGTTTAATACATAATAACCAATGAAACCTGCTAAGGGTAAAAGAGATCCGTGCATAGTTGTGGTGATATTCCACATGGATATGTAAAATAGTCCTGACATACACACTATGTTTCACCAAGATATGTGGAATGGACAATATTCAAAGTCCCCAATAAACCCATTTTTTAAGTACAGATCAATGACATATCCTACACATATCTACAATATTTAAATTTTCTGGGCAGACAAATTGGGCAGAGTCCCTGGGCTCATGTTACAGACATGACTGAGGAACAGAAAGACATCCTCAGCCCTGATTTCCCACTGTGTTTCTCCTCACATAGAAAAGGTAGTCAAGTGCTGTATCACTTACCTATAGTTCTAGTTGAGGCAAGAGGGATCCCTTAGAGTACCATTTCAACCAAAGAGTTGGACGTCATTGATTGCAAAGCTGAGGTTTTGAACAATCTAGCCTGGGAAACATGGTGAGATTTGGTCTCCAGAAAGATAATGAAAGAAGGAATGAAATTTGCTATGTACAGTTTCCAAGAGCTACATTAGTGGGAAAGGTCAGTAAGCAGATGGAATACATTATTACACAAAGGAGGAAATTTACTTGGGTCCCTGGGGTATGCAGGGAGAGGGAACAATGAATTTTCATATGAAAATATGAAAATTTTCAAATGAAAATGTATATGAAACAAGGTTTGTTTGTGGTTGGTTTCTCAGGAAACTGCTAGTTGATCTAAATATTGGGATTCGTCCAGAGATGTCAGATTTCTGGTCTTGGAATTATTGGTGCAAGGAAATATTGGCAGATTGAAAACTGCAAAAGAAAAGGTGGAGCATATTCTGAATTTGTGTGTGTGTGTGTGTGTTAAGACATTTATTTTCTTCATTTAGAAATATTCACCTGTGCCCATATATGATGAACTATAGGCATGATTCCATCAATCACCCTCCTTCCAACCATCCTCCCCCATCCCCTCCACTCCCTCTCATCTTTACCCCTATTCTTGGGCTATAATTGCCTTATAACTTTCCTATCAGTTAGCTTCATAGTAGGTCTGAATACATTGGATATTTTTTTTTTCTATTCTTGAGATACTTTGCTAAGAAGAATATGTTTCAGCTCCATGCATGTAAACATGAAGGAGGTAAAGTCACCATCTTTCTTTAGGGCTGCATAGTATTCCATGGTGTGCATATACCACAATTTATGGATCCATTCATGGTTTCATGGGCACTTGGGCTTTTTCCATAACCTGACAATATTCAATTGGGCTACAATAAACATTCTGGTACAAATATCTTTGTTGTAGTTTGTTTTTTTGTCTTCTGGATATATACCTAATACAGGAATTACAGGATCAAATGGCAGGTCTATTTTTAGATCGCCAAGTGTTCTCCAGATGTCTTTCTAAAAAGAAAAAACACCCTAGTTTGTAATCCCACCAACAGTGTAGAAGTGTTCACTTTTCTTCAAAACCATGCCTGTATCTGTAATTTTGGGATTTTGTGATATGGGATAATCTTACTGGTGTTAGATGTCATTTTAATTTGCATTTCTCTGATGATTAATGATGATGAGCATTTTTTTCATATATCTATAGGCCTTGCACTTGTCTTCTTCAGTGAATTTTCTCTTCAAGTCCCTTGTTGGAATCACTGGTCCTTTTCTTGTTAATACGTTTGAGTTCTCTGTGGTTTCTGGATGAAAGTATTTCAAATTGTATATGAAAACACTACATTGTACCACATGTTTGCATTAATGTATACAGCTATCATTTAATAATAATAAAAAAATGAAAAAAAAAACGTTGTCGGAGATATAACCAGCAAATATCTTCTCCTTTCTGCTTGTTTTGCTTACTGTCTTCTTGGCTGTACAGAAGCATTTTAGTTTGACAAGGTCCCAGTAGTGCAATTTTGATGCTCTTTCAATTGTCGTGGTTGTCCTCCTCATAAAATTTTCACCCCAGCTGGTTTCAAGTGTTCTCTCTACAGTTTATTCTAGTATTTTTTATAGTTTTATGTCTTAAATTTAAATCTTTCCTACAGTGAGAGTCTATCTTAGTCTATCTTAGTTAATAGTAAAAAGTGAGTGTCCAGTTTCAGACTTCTACATGTCACCAGCCAGTTAGTCCAGCACCACTTGTTAAATAGGGAATCTTTTCCCCAGTCAATGTTTTTAATTGGTTTGTCAAATATTAGGTAATGAAAGGTAGCTGGATTCTTCCCTTGGTTATCTATTCTGTTCCATCTGTCCCCTCTCTGTTTTTTTAGCAGTGATATAGTGTTTTAATCACTATCAATTTATAGTATAGTCTGAGGTCTTGTAGCATTATTCCTCATGCTTTATTTTTATTTCTGAGTAGGGTCTTGACTATTCAAGGTTTTTACTGATTCCATATAAAATGTATTACTTTTTTAAGATCTTTAAATTATGACAGTGGGGCTTTAATAAAAATTGCATTAAAATTATATATTACTTTGGGTAGTATGGACATTTTAACAATGTTAATTCTTCCCAGTTATGAGCATGGTATGTTTTTCCATTTGTTAACATTTTCAGCTATTTCTTTTCTTAGAGTTTCATAGTTCTCTTTTTAGAGATCTTTCACATCTTGTTTTTAAGATAAACTCCCAAATATTTTATCTACTTTGGCACTACTGTGAATGGAATAGAGTCTTTGACTGTTTTTTCAGCTTGACTATTGTTGGTACATATGAAGGTTACTGATTTATGAGTGCTGTTTTGTAACCTGAGACATTACTATATTCATTCCTTGGTCAATTCTAAGAGTTTTGCAGTACAATCTGTGGTATTTTACAGATACACAATCATATCATCTGCAAAGAGTAAAAATTTTAACTATTCTGACACTAGATGGATACCCCTGATCACCTTTTCTTCTCTAATTGCAAACTCTACAACTTCCATTACAATGTTCAAGAGCAGTGGCAATAATAGGCACCCTTGCCTTGTTCCTGATCTGAGAGGAAATGATTACAGTTTAACTGCATTCAACATGATATTGGCTGTGTGTTTACTGTAGATAGCCTCTATCAATTTGAGAAATGTCCCTTCTATACCAATTTTCTTAAGTGTTTGGATCATGACGGGATGCTGAATATTATCAAAAGCCTTTCCTACATCAATTGAGAGAATCATGTGGTATTTGTTTTGTAGTTTGTTTATGTGATGGATTGTATTTATAGATATACATATTTTTGAACCATACTTAAGATACTGGGATAAAGCCCACTTGGTGTTGTGGTGTACAATTTGTTTGCTGTGTTGCTGGATTCTGTTTGTTAGGATCTTGTTGAATCTTTTCACATAAAAATTCATTAGCGATATTGGTCTGTAATTTCCTTTTTTTGTTAGGTCTTTTCCTGGTTTTGGGATCAAGGTGATGTTTGCTTCATAGTATGTTCTGGGTGTGCTTCCTTCTTTTTCTATATTTGGAAGTGGTTAAGTATATAGGTATTAGTTTCCCTTTAAAGACTTTATAAAATTGTGATGTGAAGCAATCTTGTCCTGAGCTTTTCTTTTTAGGGAGATTTTGTATGGTTGATGCTATTTCAGAACTTGATATGGCCAAATCCACATTTCCACTTGATTCTGGCTAAGTCTTGGAAGGAGGCATGCTTTGAAGTATTGGTTGATTTTCTTCAGATTGTCATATGTCTGAGAAAATTGTCATATGTCTGAGTAAAAAGTTTGTTGTAGTATTCATTACTATTTTTTTGAATTTCTGAGGGCTCTGTTTTGATTTCCTCTTTACCATTTTTTATTGATGAGATTAGGGACTTTACTCTTTTTTTTTTTTCTTGCTTAGTTTGGCCAAAGGTTTATCTATTTTATTGACCTTTTCAAAAGACCAATTTTTGATTTATTGATCTGTTTTGATTATTCCTTTTCTTTTCAATTTCATTGAATTCTGCTGTAATTTTGATTATGTCTCTTCTTCTGATTTTGGGGTTCGAGAGTTCTTCCTTTTCCAGTTGCTTGTGGTGTCCCATTAGGTTGTTAAATTCCTCTTTTTCTGTTTTCTTGAGGATGGCTTGAAGGGCTATAAATTTTCATTGTTGGACTGCCTTTGCAGTATCCCAGAGGTTCTGGCAATTTGTGTCTTTATTGTCAATTTGCCATGAGAATTTGGTAATTTTCTTCTTTGTTTCACCTCTGACACACCTGTCATTCAACTTATCATTAAGTAGTGTACATGTTTTTGTGTGAGTCTGCAGATTCCTGTTGTTACTGAGTTCAACTTTTATTCCATGATGTCCTGAGAAGATGCATGGAATAATTTATATACTTTTAAATTTACTGAGGTTAGACTTGTGACCTATGATGTGGTCAATTTTAGAGTATATTCTGTAAGCTGATGAAAAAAAATGTGTATTCAACTTTGTTAGAATAAAATGTTCTGTAGATGTCTGTTAAATCCAAATGCTTAATGATTAAATTTAAATCTAAAATTTATTTGCTAAGCTTCTTGTTGAAGGATCTATCCAATGCTGTCAAAGGAGTATTAAAATCTCATACTATGATGGAGCTAGGAGAAATCAAGTTTCTCAAGCTTATTAGAGTATCTCTTATAAATTGAGGTGCATTATAGTTGGGTACATAGATATAGATAATTGAAATCTTGTCATATTGGGTATTGCCCCTAACAAATATAAAGTGATCATCTTTATCCTTGCTTACTTTTGTTTGTTTTAACCCTATTGTTTCTGTGAATAAAAATGCAAAGCCTGATTTTTTTTGCTTTCCATTTGCCTGGAATTTATATGACCATACTGTCACCCTGAGTCTTCATTTATCTTTTAAGATAAGATGAGATTCTCATGCAGCAGATATCTGGCAGCCTGAGTTTTGTATCCAACATGAGTATCTTTAGAAGACAATGTAAGCCATTCACATTGATTGAGAACATTGATAAACCTGAAAAAATTTGGGGTGTCAAGTTTTTCCAAAGTTCAGGAGACATTTTTAAACCTTTTGCCACTGTGGAAGTTAGAATTTGATCAAAAGTTTCTTAGTGGGTTTACTTTGGTGGTGGAGTAATACACTTGTCAATGTGGAGGATAGGTTTGAAGATTTCCTGAAGAGCTCATTGAGTTATGGCAAATTTCTTCAACATATGAATGTCATTAAACTATTTAATTTCTCCATCATAAATGAAACTCAGTTTAGGTGGATACAAAATCCTAAATTGAAAGTTATTTTGTTTTAGGAGATTAAAAGTTGATGACCATTCTCTTCTAGCCTGAAGGGTTTCAGCAGACAGATCTAATATTCTTCTCCTTGTAGGTTATGATTTTTGTATGTCTAGCGGCTTTCAAAATTTTTTCTTTCATATTGACATTACTGAATTTAATTACGATGGGGATGTCTTGTTTAGGTTCAGTCATGCTGGGGTTATTAAACTTTCTGTTATTTGGATTTCAGAATCTCTTGGCATGTCTGGAAAATTCTTCTTTATGATTTCTTCTTTATGAAGAAGAACCTCTGTGTTTTGCGAAGCAACTTTGTCACCTTCAGGGATTCCTATAAGGTGAATATTAGTTTTCTTTGAATTGTTCAGTTCTCTGGGGGTATGAGTCATTTTTTCTCTCCATTTCCCTTCAGCTTTGAGCTCTTGGGGGCATTCAAAAGCTTTCTCTTCAGTGTCAGATATCTTTTCTTCTGCCTGTTTCATTCCATTACATATGGATTCTATTTTATTTTTTCAGATATTTAAGGGCTGCAACCTCTTGACTCAGTGTCTCATAAACTTTGGTTATATTATCTTTGAAATCATTGAATTATTGAGACAACTTTTTTATAATTGGAAATTCTAATTCCCATCATTCTTCATCCCATAAATCCTATTTGCTATCCAGATTCAGAATTCAATTTCTGACATCTCAGCCTTCTGTTTATGAATGGGATCTTGAATTGCATCTGTCCCATCTTTTTGTGTAGGAGTTGATCTGCTCTGGTTATTCAAATTACCAGAGTTTTTCCGCTGATTCCACCCCATGCTGAATTTACACCATTTTAGGTTGATATCAGAACTGTTCATTCAGTAGCTGCTATGGGACAAGATGCTGGCTTCCTCTGGTTGCCCAAAGAGGCAGAGCGTGGCTGTCTGGAGGAGCCTCAGAGGTGTGAGCCTTGTTTCTGATGCTGTGGCTGCTGCTCTTGGACTCAGGGTAACACCATTCTAGTGTGGTTCTCTCTCAAATGATTATCTTCTCATAATTTTAGGGACCCCAGCCAGGGATGCCAGGAGCACAGGACTGTGGCAGTCTGGGCCCACCTTATGCATGTATCTGGAGTAGGAAAATTCTCTGCCACACCCACAGGATGCACACAGCTCTAGCAAGCAATTCTGGTCCTAACTGGTATGGGGACCTCCTCAGCCACCCACCACAGGATGCATGCAGCTCTAGCAAGCAGTTCTTGGCTCAAAAAAAAAGAGGGACTCCTCTTTGACCATAGCTCTAGAATTGAAAAATTTCCCCTAGATTCAATAGTCAACTGTTGAAATTATTTTTCTCATAGGGACATATTTTTTCTACAACCCCTATTACTCAGGAGTTTATATTTTACACAACTCTGCCCTTTTAATATCATAGATTCTTCTAGTCACTCTAAAATGTCACACAGTGCAATCTTGACTCAAGTCAGGTTATTTTATGCACAGTAAAATATCCAAATTATACACTGCACTCTTTTTGTGGCACTTACTGATTCTGGCCAATATTCCTTTTCCCTAATTAGTATAAGATCAAGGTCTAGACAACTCTAGCCAACCCCGACCCATCATATCTAGTGGCAGTCTCCTAAGGAAACAACCACAGCTGAATTTGATCTGAATCATTGTTCCCTATTCCCCCCAGATTTACTAGGGGAGCATAATAAATCTATTTATGTAGTTGTGTAATACATGTTTACAGACCTTTTCTTGTAATTTCACTTTCGGAAAATGTATCTAGCAAACGTTCTTCTTTCTTTCCTTCTTTCTACCTTCGTTTCTTTTTCTTTCTTCCTTTCTTACTTTCTTTCTTTCATTATTTTTCATGAAACCGAATCTCACTCTTTCTCCATGCTAGAATGTGCATTACCTCAGCCTTACACACAGTGACTTACAACTCTTTGGTTGAAGTGATCCTACTGTCTCTGCTTCTGTAGTAGGTGGAATTATAGATCAGGGATAAAACACTTGTCTACTCTTTCCATTTGAGTAGAAACTCTGTGTAGATCAGAACAGAGGTTGGCTTTCTTTTATTCAGCCTTGTCTCTAACACTGGAGCTCAAGCGATCTGCCCAATTTAGCTTCCCAGAGATTCAAATTATTGTAGTCATGCATGGTGTAAGTCGTTGAGGGCTACTTATGGAATGAGCTTATCAGGGACTATGAGGATGGTCCAATACTCATGCCTCGGTAACACTTAGAAAATATGTCAGGTCTGTTTTACATATGTGTGGTGGGAGATAACCACAACTATGCATGGATCTATTTTAGCCTTATCATGTTTCATTAGTTATTGTGTACTACACGTATGATCCCACCAAATAATAAATAAAGAAATAAACCTTACACGTTCACTGTGGCCAAGAAGCCAAAAGCTTAGACACACTTAGCATGGAATTAAGGATTCATGGAAATTTAAAAATAGGCTGCTATTTACCATAATCATAAATAACTGCAAGTAAGGAGTGCACTACAGGACAGTGCCTCACTAGATTTCAAGATGGAACATTCACAGTGACACCTTCCTTCCAATACAAGCCTATTCAAGATAATGAAACAAATCATAATGTAAAGTAGAACTTGTAATTGAGTGAGGTACCACATAAGCCTGTCAAATTTTTGTCTGATCATTGGGTTTTTTTTCTTGTTCTATAACATACTGGGGCACTACTTGGTAGAAAGCACAATTTTCCGTTTGATTACACATCCATGACTTGAAAAGGAAAGAATGGGTTGTTCAATGCCTTGGCCATAGTTAAAAATTAAAATTTAGGAAGCATGACTTGAGTGTCAAGAGAAGAATCACACTTCTTGTAACAGGAGGAACCCAACAACAAACATGGAATGTAGCTATGCATTCTTGTCAGCAAGAAGATTAAGATGAAATATCCTAACCCAAGGTAACACACATTCTGATGTCGTCCATGGATACCATGTAGTGTTTTCATCCTGGAATGTTGTGGAATCCAGGATTCTAGCCAAAAGTACTCACTGGACTTTTCTGCTACCTTTGGGTCATTTCATAAAAGTGTTTGATCCAGGACATTTCTTACTTCTCCATTCACAGACAAGTGATCTACCATTTGTGCTTTATTGATTATGATATGGCTGACATTCCAGTCACTAGGCTGACACCACAGTAGATATTTTGTACAGCAGTGAGACTCAATCTGCATTCCAGATGGTAAAACAACATAAAATTTCTCTGTTCTCTTTTTTTTTTTGAGACAGAATTTCATCACTGTCAGTAGAGTGCTGTGCCATCTTAGCTCACAGAATCTTTCATATCTTGGGCTCAGAATAATTCTCTCAAACCTTTCAAGAGGTACTAATACCTATATTATACAAAATTTTCTAAAGCTTAGAAAAAGGAGGAATTTTTCTCAAAACATTCTATGAAGCTAATATTACGCTAATACACAAACTAGAAAAGGATAAAACAAAGAAAGAAAATTATAGACCAATATCATAAATGAATATCAATGCAAATATATTCAATAAGATTGTAGCAAATAGAATTCAAAAATTCGTCAAAAAATTATACACCATGGTCAATTTGGTGTTATTCCAGTGTTACACCTTGATTCAGCATACATAAAACTATAGATATAATACATAACATCAATAAAATAAAAAACAAAGAGGATGTAATTATCTCAATTGACTCAGAAAAAGCCTTTGATAATATCCAGCATATCTTCATGCTCAGAATTCTTTAGAAAATAGGTTCAGAAGGGACAGTTCTTAAACTGATAGAGGCCATTTCCAGCATACCCACAGCCAATATCATATTGAATTATGTAAAATTGAAAACATTTCTACTCAGAACAGGAATGAGGCAAGGATGGACACTGTCTCAACTGCTATTTAACATAAAAATGGAAGTCTTAGCTATCACAGTCAGGCCAGAGAAGGTGATCAAATATATCCAAATAAGGTCAGAGGAGATCAAAGTCTCACTCTTCACTGATGACATAATCCAATACCTGAAAAAGCCCAGTGCCTCACATCAAAACCCTAAGACTTGAGCAATATCTCAGGAAAGTAGTACCCTGAACTCCAGAAATGCGTGAATGTACAAAGTTATGATTTCTATAAAAATAATTAATTAAAAATAACAGCAAAACAAACAAACAAAAAAAGATAACCCAGGGCAACTGCCACTCTGATGTCATTCATGATGACCATGTAGTGACTTCATCCTGGAATGTTGTGTGTTCTAGGCTTCTGGTCAAAGGTACTCAATGGATGATTAAGCTGGTTTCCTTCAAGAGTTTGACTCAGGACATTTCTTAGCCCTCTATCCACAGATAGAGAAGTAATCTCCCATTTTTTCCTTATTAGTTACATCAATGGCTGAGATTCCAGTCACTAGGTTGACACAACAGTAGAGATGTTGTACAGAAGTGAGACTCAAGCTGCATTCTAGAAGGTAAAACTGAATAGAGACCCTTAAGAATGAGGTTCTTTCTCTTTCTTTCTTTCTTTCTGAGACAGAATTTCACTTCATAACTCTTGGTAGAGTGCATTTCCATCACAGCATACAAAACCTGCCATCTCATAGGCTCAGGTGATTTTTTTCCCTCAGTCTTCCCAGTAGCTTGACTTTCAGACACCTGCCACATGGCCCAGCTAGTTATTGTTGCAGATTGGCTTCAACCATTTTTGAGCTGATGATCCTCATGCTGAGCCATCACTTCAGAAATTGAACATGGGACATTTTTGAAACTAGCTTTTGTGGACAGAGTTGGTTCTTCATGCCTCTCATCTTGGCAATTCTGGAGGTCCAGTCAGTTTGATTTTCTGAGCTTCTGAATTAAAGTCCAGCCTCAGCACTAGTGAGATACCCATCTCGGAAGAATGTACAATGGCCAGATGTTATTCAGTCTCGTGGCATGCCTTCAGTGGGTATAGGTTCCCTTGGTGAGAACACTTGAAGTTCGCTGTGAGCTATGATTCCAGGACATTTACCAAAGGCAACAAATAAGACATTATCTCAATAAATAAATGAAGAAACTATTTGTATTAGAGAAACTCCTCACTTTTATTTTATTTCTTTTTATATAGAAAGACACTTAATTGTCCACATTCAGTAAAGTTCTGTGGCATCTACATGTCACAGCAACTTCCAACTCCTGAGCATAGCTGTGACTACAGATACACAATAATACGCCTGGAAACCACTGTTACTTTTGACCATGGATCTAGTGTTGAAATTTTTTTACAGATTAAATATAAACTGGAAAAATTATTCTTATAGGAAAAAATTTTTTTCCTGCAACCCCTGTTAGTCAAGGCTTCTCATTGTACACAACTCTAATCCTTTTATATCTTAGATTCTTTAGTCACTCTAAACTATCCAAACAGTGAATTCTTTAATCAAGACAAGTGTTTTTATGAACACTTAAATATCCAGATTATGCACTTCACCAATTATGTTGCACTTTACAATCTAGGCCATATTCCCTTGTTTCACTCAGTCCAACCTCAGGGACTAGACATCTTTGAATAACTCCTAACCATCATATCAACTGGCAGTCTCCTAAGTAACCAAGGAAAAAGGAACTTGACCTGAATCATTGTTCTCTCCTCCCCATGGGGACCACAATAAATCTCCTCCTTTATGTAGTCCTGTATTCCGTCTGCCTACAGAACTTTCCTCATATTTTTGCTATTGGAACCTGTACGTGGCAAAATTAATTTCTTTCCTTCTTCCTTTTGCTCCTTCTTTCTTTCATTATTTTCAGTAGACTGACTCTTACTTTATTATCCAGGCTAGATTGTCCAGGAACTCAGCCTTGAGCACAATGACATCCAACTCTTCCATTCAAATTATCCTCTGCCTCAACCTCTGGAACTATAGATAAAGGATACAGCCCTTGACTACCTTTTCTATTTGAGTAGAAACCCAGTGGAAGATAAGGGATGAGGTTGTTTTTCTGTTCCTCAGTCTTGGGTCTAACATGGGAGTTCAGGGGCTCTGCCTTTTTTGGCTGCCCAGAACATTGAAATATAGTAGTCATGCCTGGGATAAGTCCCTAAGATCCACTTATTAAATGAGCTTATTGGGGACTTTGAGGATTGTCCAATCTTTGGGCCTCTATGACATATATGGAGGATATCAGGACTGTTTGACATATCCTTGGTGTTAGGTCACCACAACTACACATGATCTGTTTTATCCTTGTCAGATTTCATTTGTTGGGGTGTATTATACTTCTGATTCAACATAACTATTCAACATGCAATGTTGCAAAGGAGCTTAACATTTAAACTCACCTAGAATAGAATTCAGGATAGATGTAAATTTTAAGATAGGCTGATATTTACTATGATAATCATGAACACCTGAATGAATGGATTACTAGACTGGAAACAGTGCCAAACTAGGTTCAAGAGAGAACCTTAAAGGATACATCTACTGTCCAAAATCAGCCTATTTTAGACAATCAAACATCATGAAAAGTACAACTTGAAAATGTGTGACGTACCCTTCAGTTCTGTCAAATTATTATCCCATCATTGGGCTCAATTTCTGGTTCTATCACAACACAGGGCAGCACTAGGTATAAAATACACTCCTGCATTTGATGACAAATGCTTGACTTGAAACAGTGGGTTGTTAAATCCCTTGGCTATGGTTAGAAAACAAAATTTATGAAGCAGGAATTGAATGTATAGATAAGAACCCCACAAATTTTTACAGTTTGAACACAACAAACACAGGCAGAAACTATGCATGTTTAGCAGAAATAAGATTAAGCTTAAAATGGTAACCCCAGGCAACACCCATTGCAATGTCATCTATGTTGACTATGTAGTGACTTCATCCTTGGATGCTGTGGGATCCAGCTTTCTGGTCAAAAATTCTCACTGGAATTTTCTGCCACCTTAATCTGTAGTCCTGCAAGTGTTTGATACAGGACATTTATTAGCCCTCAGTCCACAGACATAGAAGTGATCTCTCATTTGTGTCTTACTGATTACATTAACAGCTGAGATACCAGGGAATAGGCTGTCACATCAGTTTACATTTTGTACAGCAGTGAGACTAAAGCTGCATTCCAGATGATAAAACTGCATAGGGACACTTAACTAGGATGCTCTTTGTTCTTTTTTTTTTTTTTTCTTTTTGAGACAAAGTTTCAACTTGTCACCCTTGGTAGGGTGCTGTGACATCAAAGCTCACAGAAACATCCATCTCCTGAAATCCGGCAGTTTTTTTGCCTTGGCCTCCCAGTAACTTGAACTACAGCGCCTGGATCAATACCCAGCTTTTTTTTTTTTTTAATTGGCTGGGAAATTTTTCTAACTCACCACCTTCATGGTGAGCCAATACTTCAGACA
Organism: Galago senegalensis; assembly: GCA_963575145.1. NCBI lineage: Eukaryota > Metazoa > Chordata > Mammalia > Primates > Galagidae > Galago > Galago senegalensis. The sequence continues at coordinate 29,673 of CAUYTI010047485.1, forward strand.
CTGAAGATAGGATATTTTTCAAACTAGGATTTTAGTTTTTTTTTTTTTTTTACTGCCTTTATTTTTCTATTATTTATTTATTTATTTTATTAAATCATAGCAGTGGACATTAATACTATCATGGGGTACAGTGTACTGTGTCTATATGCAACTTGAAATATTTTCATCCAACTGGTTAACATAGCCTTCGTGTTTTTTCTTAGTTATTGTGTTAAGACTTTAATATTTTACATTCAGAGGGATTCAATTGTATCCTTATAGGATAGGCATGATCATAAGCATGATCCCACCAATCACCCTCCCTCCACCCACCCACCATCTTTTTTTCCCCTCTCTCTCCCATCACCCCATATTCCTGGGCTAAAATTGGGTTATAGGTTTCCTTTGAAAGCTATAAATTATTTTCATAGTAGGGCTGAGTACATGGGATACTTTTTCTTCCATTCTTGAGATACTTTGCTAAAAAGAATATTTTCCAGCTCCATCCATGTAAACATGAAAGAGGTAAAGTCACCAGCTTTCTTAATGGCTGCATAGTATTCCATGTTGTACCTATAACGCAATGTATTGATCCATTCAAGAATCGATAGGTTCTTGGGCTTTTTCCATGATCTAGCAGCTATGAATTGGGCTGCAATAAACATTCTGATACAAATGTCTTTGTTGTAATGCAATTTTTGGTCATCTGGGAATATACCCAGAATCTAAGCATTTTTTATCAATTTTTTTACTAAATCATAGCTGTGTACATTAATGCAATTGTGGGGTACCATGTGCTAATTTTATATAAATATGAAATAAGCATTTTAATATGAATAAACTACATAATCCTTAATACGACTGCATGAAGTGGACACTATTGCCTGCTATATGTTGACAATCATGTTACAGGTTTTTCTTTGTCATTTCACTCCATTATCATCATTATGCATAATATTTTTAGAAAAAACGTCCATGCATGTCACACGTAAAACAGAATGCGATAGTATAAAACAAATAAGAATTTCAAGAGAAAAAAAATATCAATGGTTTCTAGTATTTTGAATTATAGAATTTTGGCTGTTGGTGGAGTAGGGATGGATGGTGGGGGGCAGTGAACAGAGTCACAGAATTAAGTTTCTATTTTGTATCTTACTATAGGAGAAACAAATTTACTGTAATATAACGAAGTAACAGGTAGTGTCCTAAATGAACTCCCCCAAACAAGAGTCTTGAAATGTAACAGTAAGTCGGTTTCTTATAAGTTTTGATACATGTCCTTTTATCCTTCAACTACATAAGGATTTCACGGGCAGCTGAGCTGTTTGTCCTGTGACTCTCATCTCCATTTACATGAAGTCTTCATTTCTAAAGCTCTTGCAGGGTACTCTGGGACAATTTCCACGTGAGGTGCCGTGATTATCATTTTATGTCTGTATCTTCAACATGACTGTCCCAGCATTTCATACCACTGAGACCGGACTTTCTTATGAGCTTTAGCAACTTTTATGCTTCTGTTATTTACGGCGGCAGGCATGCTTCTAAAAGATACGGGGCTTGTGAAATGTGCTCAAGTCGTAGTTTGAAAGTAAGTTGCCTAATGACATTGTTTGTAAGAATCTTCTTCCCCTACAACTGGGAAAATATTTTTTTGGTTATATCTAATTGAATATTTCTTACCTAGGAAGGACTTCGGAGGCAAAAGTCAGATGTCAGGATCCAAAAACAGGTGCAAAAGAATTTTATGGAAAAGAAATAGGAGCAGATAGTATAATTAAGTCTAATAGTGAAAGCGTATATGGCGAATGGGAGAAGACGGTATTAAATTATGAAGTGAAACGATGGTTCTATGCATCTACCTTTTGAGCATTAGACATATTAGAAATTTATCAGGGGTTCATGTTTTACTTTTACGGACTTTTTGGGTAGTATTTCAGGTTTCTTTGTGGGTGTGCGAGGTGGTTACCACTCAGTGTAGGGAGCTGTAATAATTTGTTTCTTTCTTTTTCTTCTTTTCAAGGAGCTATAATATTTTTTAGTTCATTATGAGTGCTAAATATTTTTATTTATATATATATTTTTAACATTTAAATAGCAGAACTAGGACCTCCACCCATGTCCTTTTGATCCCAAACGACTATCTCCTGTACCCTACTATCAAGAGATTGATGTGGCCGGGGAAGAGCGTTCAGATAAAATCTCCTGTGCTGTACTACAGCGTAATCCCGGGAAGCTGTAAAACCACACCACTGAGAATGTTATAGTGGCTCACAGTAGAAACTCACTCTTCTTTATTCCTTTTTAGAGCCTTTAGAGTTCTTTATAATTAAAACTCTATTGAAAGGTATTAATACCAGATAATGCTCTGGACTTTTCAAAGTTTTGCCTACCCAAACGATCCTTTCTTATAGGGTGGGTGGGGTAAAAATCACTAAAATCATTGGGATTTCCTTGGAATGGGATTCAGACTTCCTTGAGTGAAACAGGGGAGCATGGTTTTCATATAGAACAATCCAAACAATTGACAGAATCTGTGCCCCTACAAAATGAAGATGCTCAGGATTAGTACCTAAACTAGCGTTTGTACAGGGAGTCAAGTAGAAGAAAGAGGAGCAGATCTGGAACATCTGAGAAGGGCCCCACACTATCTGTCACACACTCAGAACCATGTATCAGATTGCTATAAATCTCATCTCAGACACTAAGCAGGCGGCCCTGTGTCTCAGGATAATTTCCCTCATCTAGGGACAATAATAGTACCCGCTATATTCTTGTAGGGAATAACTGAGCAATTACAAAGTATGACCTAGTTTGCACCACATAATATATGTTAATTAAACGTTGGCATTCCCCAAGACAAGTGCAGTCCTGTGTAAATCTAAATGTTGATTTTTAGACTAGGAGGAATCCAGAAGCCTAGTCTCTCGGTTTTCACTGTGTCATTCTGCCCAATATAGTCACTACCGTATATCAATAAGTGGACTTTCACATGCAAGCCACTATCATGAGCCCATCTGGTTCACATCCTGCTGACATCTATAATACAAATGACAGTATTACATGGGATGAGGCTGTCTCAAAGCAGGAATGGGGATACAGTAGGAACGTGCTGGCCCTCCAGACCTACTGCGGGGTTACATCTTACAATAATCACATGGATTTGATAAAACCCTTGTCAAAATCAAGGATACCTGATGTTATCATTAATCTATAAAGCATTAGATGAATTCTTTAATTAATTAATGCATTATTAATCTATAAAGTATTTTGGATGTGGCAAAATTAACATGTGGACCCCCATCACCTCTTTAATAGAACCAAGTAGTAACTACTGTTCTTAAGTGATAAGTATTCCAGTCAGCTGTGGCTGAAAGGAAACCGAGGCGCTGTATTTACTCTGGCAGCCGAGAGTGAAGAACGTGGCCCTCATGTTTGATGATTGTTCTGGTGACTGAGTGTGGCCATCAGTAATAACACAGCGTGGCCTCCTTCCTGGTCCTCAGAGCTGAAAGTATCCCTATTAAACTGGAGAACTGTGTGTGCTATGTTTTCATTACAGTGAGGACAGTCCTTAATTAATGAGAAAGTGCTCTTTTCAAGTGCTACACCATGAGGTCACTGCAACGCATGGTTCTCGGCAAAGGGCCGTCTGCCTCGGAATACCAGATTTCACAGCTGTGGTGGAGAGACAGTTTAGAGTAATTGTAAAGATAATAGGCATTGGAGTCAGAACAAACTACTAGCAAATATTGTCTTCGAGGAATTTTTTCAATAATCTTGGGAGTGTTATTTCACTTCTCCAAGTCTTGGTTTTCTTCTCTGCAAACTTGGACATATCAATACCTATCTCATAAAGGCATTCTTAGGATTAATCAAAGTAAGGATAGGGTCTTAGCACAATGTTTGAGTCATATTTGCTACTTATTAAGTGGTAAGTATTTATTTTTCATCCTTTTTATTAGATTCAATGGTGGCAATTACATATTCTCATAAAATACATACCCAAGGGAAAGAGGATGAAAAAATTATTTATTATTCATCATGGGTCAATACCAAACACTTAATATCTTTTGCCTAGATTGCTGAACAGAAGCTTCATAAAAGCTCATGGAAAGGTAAGGCAACACTAGACTCCTCGAAATTAAGGACCATGGTTGACAATGATATCAGCCCCCTGGAAAAGAATGAGAGATGAGGGAACACACACCAGCAAACCTCCATCCCTGACTAAGATGAAATAAAACAGGCTTCCATTTTACCGGAATGAGAGCAACTCAAACCTGGATCTGTTTAATACCATCTTTTTGTGGTATGTGTCTCTCTGATAATTGTGGTGTCATCAATATCAAATCCTGCATTTTTAATTTGAGAAATAAATTATTGTGGAGGGTTCCTGTGTGTCATCTAAGCCAAGCTGGGGGTTTTCAGTTTGAGAAACATTTTTTTAAATAATTCCACCAAAATGTCTTAGTCACTTTTTAAACTCACCTTGAGTAACCTTTTAAAATCCAGAGAAGATGATGATAATTTTATACTTGTGGCTGCAGTGTTTCAGTAGCAAGCTGGTTTGGAGGGGGAAAGTTTTCAGAGTTTGGAGATTTACGTTGTTCACGGTCGATTTACAAATAATTGTTTTCACATGTCGCAGTGGTAGAGCTTCCTAAGTATTAGATATGCTCAATGGATAAAAGTATAGAACTAATTCATACTTACTAGATTGTCTAGTGAGAGATTAATTGTTATGAAACAGTTCTAGTTCACGTTTAAAAGAAAAACCTGTCTTGGTGATTGAGATACACACGCGACCATTCCCCAGATATTCCTTCTTGATGTTTGGGGGGCTAAGAAATGATGCCCAAAGTTGGGAACCTTAGCGTGTTGCATACTGTAGGCAGGGCAGCCCTTAACGGTGGTTGGGAAGCCGTAGAAGGACCCTCAGAAGCAAGTCCTTCCAAGCTTCTCCTGCCTTCCTATCTCCTGACCCTCCTCCCCCAAAGCTAGTCATAAAGACTTTTGTAGGTCACTCTCTCCCTTCTCATTTTTTTTTTCTCTTTGAACAGAGTTCTCTTTCTGGGTTTCACCCCCTCAGGACATACCCTCTGTTCAGTCCCACCTCTACAATGGCTATCCTTCATTGAAGCACAAAAAGAACTTTCCCTGGGTCTTTGGGTCATTGCGTAGGAAGGCTCCAATGTCATTTAAAACTGTGATTAAATAAATGTGTGTTTCTCTTGTTACTCTGTCTTTTAATACACGTAAGGAAAGGCATCCCATTCTCCTGCCTGTAGAAAGTGGTATACGTAAAACAATAGGAAAATAGAAATGAAGGTCTGTCTGTTCACTTAAGTCTTTTCTAAAACACTAAACATGTTCTATCAGGGTTTGTTTGTGTGGGTGTTTGCGTGTTTCTTTCAGGAAAAAGAATCACAGAGGAACACAGGCTTGTTTTTCAGCTATTCAAATATTAACGCTATTTATATTCTTCCTTGCTTTATTATACAACCTTTTATTATAAAAATGTAAGAATTCTTACAGAAAACAGTTATAGAAAATGCATACTTGAGCCAGAACAAGGAACTCCTCTTATCTCTCATGGGGCACTTTTTTTTTATTTTTCTCTGCTTCTGTCTGTTTCATTTTTCTGCCTTTCTCTGTTGACCAACTTCTTCTTAAGTATACAGTATGGCAGAAAATAGTTCTACCAGTCACAGCAATTGAGGTCAAGACTCAACCTGTGTGGGGCAGCACCTGTGGGTCAAAGGAGTAGGGCACCAGCCCCATATGCTGGAGGTGGCAGGTTCAAACCCAGCCCCGGCCAAAACAAAAAAAGGACTCAACCTGTGTTCAAATTCCTGGCAAAAGAGATGTGGACCAGTTTTGTCCCATCTCTGGCATGATTCTCTGCCATTGCTCACCATTTTCAATTTAACCCACTGCCCATCTCAGGGGTGCAGCTCCAAGGACAGGGCTCATCGGATTGTTAGAAGATATGTTTTCTTTAAAAGAACGGGCAGTGACAGACTTCCTCCAACAATCAACTTTTCTGTGCATAGTGGCTTTCCTCCTCGCTGTTCAGTCCCTGTCTGTGAACACGGCTCTTTCTTCCACAAGCCACTGCTTCTACACAGGCCTTCTGTTGTTAGAGCATCCTGGCCTTTTTTGGATGCTTGTTATAAACTTGTATTTCTAAAAGTATAATTTCCTGGAAACATTCATCCTCATAGCTCATTCATCCTGCAATCTTAATTTCTCAAGAAGTCTTTACATTCTCTTTCTCTACGTACCACACTCCTAATACACACATACTCACACATAGGCACAAACATTACCATCCTGCTTCCCAGAGCAAAAGAATAATAAATAATAAACTGAAAATTCAAGCTCAGCTTAAGTAAATGGCAACGTGTCATTGACAAAAGTGTGTCGGTGTGATCTAAAGAGATTCCTTTTTAAAAAATATATTGCTGTTGGGTGGTGCCTGTGGCTCAAAGGAGTAGGACGATAGCTCCATATGCCAGAGGTGGCAGGGTCAAACCCAGCCCCGGCCAATAACTGCAAAAACCCAAAATCTTATTGTTCAGTTTTTCCAAATTTTGCATTCTGGACTTCAGATATCGGTTTCTGCTGAGTGAAGTTGAAAATAATAATAAAGCTATGATTCAGAAAATTGATGTTAATTATGTTGGAAAATCATAACAGCAAAAAGCGTATAAAAATCAAAGCCATGAGGGCTCGTGGACCTAGTCATAGCAAAAAGTCCTTGAAGAATGAACCTGACCCCTGGATTCTGAGTGTCCTGGACAGTGACAGCTGTGACATACAGCTTGTGACTTGATCAGTTGTGTCTCTAGGAAACACAGTATTAAAGGAAGGATATGAGCCATGACATAGCAATAAGTCACTAAAGCCTGAGGCTGAAGCTTCAATATGTAAATCTATAAACTCTTTAATATATCTACACAATAAAACGAGGATTATACACAAGGCAATCATTTGGAGTGGCCATTTTCGGACAGCTGAAGGACATGGAAGTTTATTTGAATTTGAAGCATATGCTTTGCAGTGAGTTTGACGGATTGAAATCGTTAGTCATTCCCTGTGTAGTAGATCGTACAAATGGTTTTCCTAAGGGTTTCATACACTGAAGGTTTTCTATGTGTTTTCTTTTAAATAGGCAGCTTTCAAAATATTTTGTGAAGATGATAGGAGGTTCTTAACTTGGTCAAACGGCCATGACCTAAACTCCAGGCTGAATGGAATAGGGCAATTATCCACGCTCTCTCCCCCGTCTTCATAAGTCTTGCTCTCTGGAACTTCCATCCATCTTCAGAAAAACCTGGGACACAGATAGAACCAATTTATTTCCAAATTAAAATGAACCACCGACCAGCCCTGCAGTAGAATGCAAATTAGATATTTGATTTTTACTGGGTACCTGATAATTTACATATGGCCTTCTATATCTAATGTTTTTTCTTGACACAGGGTCTCACTCTGTCACCCATGCTGGAGTGCACTCACTCCAGCCTTAAACTCTTTATCACAAGTGATCCTTCTAACTCAAGTTTTCTAAGGACCTGAGTCAGGCCTGGCTAATTTTTTTTTTTTTTTGGTAGAAATGGAGTCTCATTGTGTTGCCTAAGCTGATCTTAAAATTCTGGCTTCAAGAAATCCTCCAGCTTAGGCCTCCCAATGTTTTGAATTATAAGCATGAACCATGGCACCCTGATTTTTAGATAATTATAAAAAACATAATCAAGGTCAAATATTTTGAAGTTTATGTTTTGATATTTCTAAATTTTACTTGGGACACTATAGATTTATTCTGTTAGCAGTTAAGGATAAATTTTGACTTCTTTGACTCTTTCATTTTTAATATTTAAAAAAGTTAATTAGGAGAAGAGAGGGAGGTGGATTGATAGAGGAGGGTTAGTAGGGGGACCACACCTATGGAGCATATTGCAAGTGTAAGTTGGATCTATCAGGTGTAGAACACAAATGTCTTAACATTGTAATTGGGTAAATGAGGTGAAGGTTAGGTTGATTAGTAGGATGTAAGCACTCCAACTTGCACAAATAATCAACACATTGAATCCCATAATGGCATAAATGTATTCATGATCTATGTACAAATGACTTAATTTAAAAAAAATTGAGGAAAAAAGTTAACTTTTACTACATACTTGGGGTAAAAAAAAGAATAGGAAGACCCCATCTTAATTTTAAAAAGTAAACATGTTCCTAGGATAGACACAAGCACATATTTTCAAGTTTGAAAATGTTAGTAGTATTCACCAGGTTATTTACGGTGTGATATAAATGCCTTTCCAATCCAATTTTTCTGCCACTTGCAGACTCCCCAGCTCTTATTTATTTTGGGCAGGAAAGAGATAGGTGAATCACTTGCAATTATCCCACAGTTTTAAAAGAGAAAAATATAAATATGAATTTACTTGATGATTTGAGTATCTATTTTAGGTTATATGAAATAATTAAAATGTTTTTGTTTACAAATTTTTTGAGTGTGACATTTCTTGAAGCAATCTCCACGATGAACTCTAGGCTTCCTCTTGCATGAAAGAGAAATCAAAATGATTTCTCTCCTTCTACCTTTCTCATTTTTTCTTCTGCAAACCATGCAATCCTTTGTTGATGTTTTTTCATTTTGCATTATAAAATACATCTTCCCTTTTAGCCTTTGCTCAGTGTCAGAAGATGATGGTCTTCCCTTCTTTCTTAAATTTCTGTTCCTCACACTGCTCACAAGCTGCGTGATGAAATTTCTTCTGTAAGACAGGTGTGTCTGCATTTTTCTTCTCCACTCTCCTTATGTAATGAGTAAAGGATGTAGCTGTTCACAACTGCAAATTTCATCAGCCAGAGAATATTTTTTTCCATCATGACTGGGACCTTCTTGTAAATCTGTACCGTCCACAGTACTGATCAGCTTTACCCACTCTTCTCATAAACTTTATATATTCTAAAGCAACTGTCGATTTTTAAAAATGAACAGGCAGTGTCTTTCTATAACTAGTGGTCATTTCTGTTTGATCAAAGACTGCACGAGGCATTGCCACTAACCCCTTGTCATGGAGTGAGAGGCACATCCTTTTCATATCACAATGACAGGCACATAATTCATATTCCTGAAGTTTCTTCTTTTTCAGATCACTTGGAAAATCCTTCCCAGAAGCCATAACTATTTCCATGATATATATTTTCATTTATGCAATTCCCAAGCTCTAGACACCTCCCAATATTGGAGTGGAACCAGAAAATCACTGAGCCATTGAGCCCTTCAGCCACGGGGTGTGCTGAACACCCTCACACTGTGCACATTAGGTGAGATCCCACCAATCTCCCTTCCTCCTCCTCCTCCCATCCCCCTGCTCTCTCCAGCCCCTTGCTAGTCTATATTTGTGTTTTATCATTCATGTGGGCATGTAGTTGATTTCATAGGAGTATTGAGTACATTGGGCACTTTTTCTTCCATTCTTGAGATACTTTACTAGGAAGAATGTGTTTCGACTCCATCTAGTTAAACACAAAAGATATAAAGTCTCCATCTTTTTTTATGGATGAATAGTTCTCCATGGTATACATATACTGATGTTGGCATGGACATAGAGGGATGGAAAACTTTTACACTGCTGTTTGGGACTGCAAACTAATACAACCTTTATGGAAAGAAGTACAGAGAATTCTTAAATAACTAAACGTCAGTCTTCCCTTTGATCCTGCAATCCCATTTCCACCTAACCCAGAAGAACAAAAATCATTTTACTACAAGGACATTTGCACTAGAGTGTTTATTGCAGCTCAATTCATAATTGCCAGTTGGCAGAAAGGTTTTTTAAATGATAGTAACAAAGAAGCAAGTACAGGGACTGACCAATGAAGATGCTGGTCCTAGAGCTGAAGGAGCACCTGAATGCCTCCAATTTTGACAAGAATTGACCCTCCACTTGCTACATGGATCACAAGGAACAGATAGTCTCATGGAGGGGCCAGAATAGCCAGGGTGACAGGACATTCAGAAAGTTTAAGGTGTTGTGTATTTACCAAGAAATGCGTAAGTAATTCAGTATTTTAATAAATGATAAAACCATGCAGGCTTATTCAAGCTCAATGTTGATGTGTTGCCTAAATTGGTGATATTGGAATTGAGGGTTCTCTAGGAGTCTCTGTGTGTATGTGTGTTTATGCTTACATCTACATGTTTAGTAGAAAATGATTTGACATGGAAAATGAACACCAAGAAAAATAAATAAAAGCATTGTAGCCATCAGCAGGACTCTCTCACATAGATATGAAAGAATATCCAAGGGGGAGGTCAAAGAAGTGTCATGGAGGTCAGTCAGTAGTGGCCAAGTATGACAAAGATTTGGAGGTTAATCTCTAGATACAACAAGTTGATAGAAAATTCCATGATTAGTTTTGTATTTTAGAACTATAACTCTGATAGAAATATGAAAGCTAAATTGATGTCAAGTTGATGTTGAGTGTTTTTTATAAATACCAAAGTTAATTTTTTTTTTAAGTTACTAGGTCAGGAAAAATTACTAGAACAGGAAACCAAGTACCTAGTACTTCTTTTTTATACTAAAGGGGAAAGAGATTTGTTTATAACTTTACTCATTCTCTTATCAATTGTGCCTCATTCATGAAAACCACAAACTCAAATCAATCCTATTCTCCTTTCCCATTTCTTTTCCATTTCTGTGCCATGCCTCATAAACACTGTTGAATAAAATAACTACATATTTGGGTATTGGTGCCTATCTATGGTTTCTTTATTAGCGAGTTACTGCTGCAATAATTCTGCTTAACAAACCACCTCAATGTTGGATTGTTTAGTAATTCTTCATTTTTAATATTCCTAGCTTCACAAGCTGAGCACAACTTGGCTGATGTAGGTGAGAAGTTGGCGGGCTGCTGGTTCCAGCCCTGGCCTCAGGATAACTGAGTCTGGCTACAGGCTCTGAGTTGGACGCAGAGCTACTCTGCAAGGCTCATCCTGTTGGGACCAGTGCTATTTAAGCCTTTTCTTCTAACAAGGAAGGGAACAGACAATGCACATCCATGCCTCTGCTTGCCTCACATTTCTTAACTTTTTATTAGCCAAAGCTGAACGGCGTCACCAGCCAGGCCCAGGCAGTACCTGCCACCCACCATGGGAGAGTACAGCTGTGTTACCTGCTCAAGTGTGTAAGAGCATGATCTTGTTAAAACAGAGTGCAGAATTGGGAAATTTAATGCAGTCTACCACAATTGCAATTCTTAACTGGGATCCTAACACTGTTGGAAGTTGTTATGCTTTCCTATGTGTTTCTTCCCTATTTTCCATAGCTACTATTTCAAGCTTCTCTGTTCTCCTAAGTCCTCTTACCACGACTATTTTCTGTGTCTATATTAGCAGTTTACCTTCCTCTCATTTTCCAGAAAAAAGAAGATTAATTTAATTCCCTACCTCCAATCCTAAAAAGCATCTAAATCCCCACCATCTAATCTAAATCCTTTCTACTTTCTTATCTGACACAGCAAGTAAGAAGACACCAGGACCTTGGGGCTCTGGCACGTGTTGCTTCCTTTGAAATATTTCTTGGTCTTCCCCTCTCCTTGCTGTGTTCTCAACATATCCTTTTGACTAGGTCTTTCTAATCAGGGCTACATACCGTGAATACTCTGCTTATTTTATACTCCAAACTGTCTTATCATTAAACATATTTTTAAAGACAAAGTGACCAAGTCATAAAGACGTTAGTTAACAAGGGCACTTCTTTGTCCTTGTTTTGATAGAGATGGAATTAAGTGAAAGTAGCGTTTTTCTGTTGTGTTTTCAAATTTTAGAGTGCTTTTTATTTTTAATTTAATCCTGTTCAATTATTGAATTGTTCTGTGGACAACATCAAATGTTGTATTTGATGACTTTGTTCAATGAATTTGTTCTTTCAGAGGTAGAAATAAACTGTTTTTTAAATGTTGAAAAAAGATGTTAGTTAACAAAATTGCTTAATAATGCTAAAATTCAGGACTGACAACATGAGGAATAATAAAAATTTGGGAATAATAACAGTCTATCAGTGCATGCACTCCCCCAAAACTCTCACTGGTGGATTTTATCACTCAAATTCCTTCCCCACCACTCTCATTAGAAGGCACAAAGATAAAGTGATATGTTCTGAAATAAAACTGCTAAATTATTCAGGATAATACATAATAAAAAATAATGTAAAGGACTCATCCTTGTAGATAAGGAAAAAATAGAATAACACTTGACTTTTGAATGTTGGAGAAAATATGTTGTCTAATCAATTCAACAGAATTGAGGAAAAAAATGAATATAGATGACACATTGGGATTTAGTTTATTGTGAATTTGGCATTAACTTGATCAGGGAATAAATTTATGCTAATACATTTATTAGAATCTTAGACTAATATTTTTCAAAAAGTATATATATATATTGGTGTGTGTAAAAACATCCATGCACATAGGGAATACTTAATATATAATTCAAATATATACTAAAATGAAGAATAATAATTTAAATAGAGTTAAAAATAATATGTTTGAATTTAAATAAAATTGGTGATGGTCTTTTTAAACTTGGTGTGTGGGAGTACTTTCCCTGACACCAGAATCAAAAACCTCAAGAACTATACATTTAACTACAAAAAATGACGTGGCTATTTATATTGAAGGAAACAGCTTTTCCTTTAACATTCACACGAATACTTTCATGAAAATTAGAAATATTTTCTTTATTGCTAATAAAAATAGTTGAGATTGGAAGAGAGGACAAATTTCAGGGGCCAAAAGCAAGGAAGGCACTGAAGAAAAATGGTACATTGAAGCTGGGACTCTGCTGTCCTTTATGACAGAAAGCATTTTAAATGGAACATCTTTGAGAAATATAAGGAAAATAACTTGATCAGAGTCTCCTCATCAAGTGGCGAACTTGAGAGCTAAAACCTCAGTGAAAGGGTTCTGGGAAGCAAATGGAAACAAGATGAAAACGTACATGCTGAGGAGGATGTCAGGTATGGAAGTCCCCGGGGATAATTGTGGGTGCGCTCACCTTTCCACAGTGCATGCAAACGCTACCTATGTACAGCAGAGTCTGGGGAACCACAGGCTAAGGAAATAAAGAATTACCAGGTTGATAGCTACATAGCAAAAAAGCAAGAGGAAGTTCTTCCCATACATGTGCGGACAACCCACTTTCCAGAGTTCTTGTCACAAGAAAAAAATCCGATTGAACTAAGGTCACAGTACAAAGTTACGAGATGTAAGAGAACATGACAAGCAACGGAACATACTCCGATGGGCTAAGAGAAGCAATTCTTAATACACATGAATGTACTTTTAAATAAACTTTATTTTTAGACAGGTGTAGGTTTATAGAAATAACATACAAATAGTGGCGTTTCAACATATTTCACATCTACCCGGTTTTGCCTGTGATTAACACATTAAATTAGCTTGTTGCCTTTGTTCCAATTAACAAACCTATGTTCATACATTTTAGTTAACTGAAGTCCCTAGTTTTGAAAACCAAGATTTCCTTAGTGTTTAATGAATATTCTTTTCCTTTTCTAGCATCTCATCCAGGACACCACGTTACATATACTAGTCGTGCCTCCTTACTCTCCTCTTGGCTATAATACTTCCTCAGACTTTTTTTGGCTTGGGTGACCTTGTTGGTTTTAAAAAGTCCTGAGTATGTGTTTTTTCACATGTCTCTTAACTGAGATTTATCTGTCCTTTTTGTCATGACAAAATTCATGAAAATGCCAGAGTTGAAATGCCACTTTCCTTTACAGCATTTAAAGGGTAGGTACTGTTAATATAACATAACTCTTGCTGTTAACTTGGATTACCTGCGTGAGGCAGCATTTGTCAGGCTTCTCCAGCATAAAGTTATCCTTATTCCCATAATTCCATGCTATCCTCTTCCTTATTCCCATAATTCCATGCTATGCTCTTCCTTATTCCCATAATTCCATGCTATGCTCTTCCTTATTCCCATAATTCCATGCTGTGCTCTTCCTTATTCTCATAATTCCATGCTGTGCTCTTCAGAATTAAGTCCCTCTGCATGTCTTACTCTTAAAGAACCAGGAATTGTACTCCACTTCCTTAAGGGAAAAGCATCTATGTGAGTAATTTCTATTCTTTCTATATAAGACATGTGTCTCTTCTTTTTCATTTCTTAATTTATTTAATTATTTAATAATCCCACTAAGAAGACATGGAATTTAAAATATAGACTCCACCTATAACACCATATTACTGCATTTTAAACTGGCATTCAAATGTTCTAGATTTGGACAATAAGAGCTCTTTCAGTTGGCTCCTTTGTGATTTTGAAACATCAGATTTCCCCCCTGCTGCCATGGGGAAACTATCTTATTTTCTTGGGCTATATGATAGTTCAGGCTCTTGTTTGTATATTTCTTGCCTGGTCATAGAATCAGCCATTTTTCCAAGGGCCTGTGGTTCTGTGTATTAGAGAATAGTATTAGAAACTAAGATTTTGTGCTAAATGTACTCTTGCTACTGGGGTGCCATTGCGTTTGAGTATCCCAGGTAACAGAGCAATTAAATGCTAACTAACTATGGCCCAAGATGACAGAAGGAGGAGGGGGGATGGGAGGGGAGGGGGGAGGTCAGATTGAGGGAGGGTGAATGGTGGGATAACACCTATGGTGCATAATGAAAGGGTACATATCGGATCTATTAGTATAGAGTATAAATGTCTTAACACAGTAAGTAAGTAAACGAGATGAGGTATATAATAACCAGTGCGATGTAAATGTTCCTAATTCTATATGAAATCAGCACATTGTATCCCATAAATGCATTAATGTATACATGATCTATGTGTTTATGATTTTATAAAAAGAAGAAAAAAAGTTTAAAGTACATTTTTCTTAGGATGACTATTTTACCAGGCCATTCTATGACGGTCATTAAAATTTGTACTTCTAATACTACATATATATATATATACACACACACACACACACACGCACACACACACACATACTTATATATACACACAACACATGGAATATATTTATATATATGGAATAATATCAGTAATTGTTACCTAAAATGTTTGCCAGTTATATTTCTTTCCAGGAGTAGTCACTATGGAATCACAAAAGAAGCTTTTGTATTTTTCACAATTTTTCTAAGGGTAAGAATCAGAAATATAATAACAATTATACTGGGTGTATTATACTATGAGGTTGTTACACATCTTTTAACTGAAAAATAATATATTACAATTCTTGAAAGTAAGAAACACAAAAGCCATCATGTCTTATATAAGAGAGATTTAAATTAGTGAGTATGAATAAGAATTATCTGACTTTTGCTTTATTTTTTTTACATTTTCTGATAATTGAAAAGAATTCAACCCATGCAAAACAATCAGTAAGAGGAAAACCTAGTCAGTGGTATTAAAATTCATAGATAATAAAAAATAAACCAATAGAAGAGTTAGTATCATAAAACGTTTGTTTAGAATAATCAAAGCATAAAATAGCCACCACTCACTGAACACCTGCTATGTGTCTGCCTTTCTCACCCCATGTTAAAAACTTAGAGAAGGAGCTGTATAAGCTATTCTCATTTGAAAAAAAAATGAGTAAAAATAGATTATTTTAACCACATCATATATCTCTATGGCATGTATTTTAAGTACATATACTTTGGCATTCGAAAAATAGAATTACTCCATATTTCCCATATCTCTCTGCTAATTCCTTAGCCACTTGTGATTTAAGATAGTATTTAATTCTTTTTCTTTTTAAATTAGTTGTCTTTGCTAATTTGTCTTTCATCCTGCAGTGATCACAGTGCAGACCGAACATAAGGCTTCTATTTTTAAACTTACTAACTTGCCTTTATTGAAAGAACTGGTATTTTCATGATGTATAAAGGACAAACATAAGACTCTGCTTTCTAACCTCAGTTCTGTCTTTTACTAACTGCATAACCACACAATTCACAAAGCTTATTTTTGGAGCTTGTGTCTCCTCCCGTGTAATGTAGGCACAAAAATGTCTGGTTGGCCAGGCCTTTACAATTGTCTTTACCAAAGACAATGCTTTGTGTATAGCATCTGCCTCAGCGCTGGGTATAAGTAGTCACTCTTATTAGCACTATATTCTTTCCTTGCTTTCCATTTGTCCAAGTGCTACTTCTACATGTGTCCATCCACAAAGTCCCTCTGAACTGGTCCCCTGAGACCTCTCACTCCACAGTTCATCCCACTCCAGCCATTCTGGCTTCTCTGCTGCTTTTGTGTAAGGCAGACTGTTCCCCTTGCCCACATACACAGACCAACTGGCTTCCTCTAAAACTTTGTCCAAATGTCACCTCCAAAGCTCTATTTATAGTCCCAATTTATAATCACAAAGTGCCCCCTCCCTTTTGTAGCGAAGATAACATAATCGCTTGTTCTCTAAATAAAAAATGGAATGAATGGCTCCAACCCCAGATTTCACTGCCTGTTTCTCCTAATTAGGGAAATTGACCTTCTTGGGGAAGGAAGTAATAAATATATAAGATGTGACTCTTAGTCTATTAGTTCAATATGAAAATTAATTACCCTAAGGAACCAAAAAATTCATTACCTAAACTAGTAATTTTGTTTAGGGTGACCTCAGAGCGTAAAAAAACTTCTAAGTAACCAAACATAGACTTATCCCTGTCCAAGCACATGATGGAATTAATTGACCCCAAACTTTGATCCATGGAGCAAGTCATCCTAGGCACAGCAGAATAATCCTATTTTGTAGCTCGTATTGACAATAGGGTTTATGACCTTGATGTTGGACCAGGGCATCTTAATTATGTAACAGCTATTAAAGTTGTGCTGTTACAAATAAAGTGATGTGAGCTCTGAGTTTAGACTGAAGCACGTGGTTTCAATCTATACCATATTTCTCAAAGTACAAAGGGACAGAGAAATAAGGTCCACGTAACAAGAGCACTATAAATTGAAAGGATGGACTCACCTAAATTTAGTGAATAAATTTAAAGCCCTGCCTAAGAATAGGGCACATTAAGGTAATTCAGCCAGGTAATTGCTTTTAAGTTAAGCTGATCCCAATAGCCTCGACACCGACTCAAAACTTAAGCATGTTTTCACTCAGCTTTCTGCTACGTGTCGTCCCCATCACATTCTCCATGACTTTCATGACACTGATTGAATGAGAAGGTATAGGCCTGCACTTAACAGACTGTGACCTGCAGGGGGAATCTAGACAGCCACTGCTTTTTTTTTAATTAATTTTTTTTTACTTATACATGTCTATATTAGATTTCCCCTTTTGCCCTTACAGAATTAAAAAGGCTAAATTTAATGACAGTAATAATATTTAACATAAGGACTGAGGACAAAAACCTCATAAAGAACGAATGAAGATAAATACATTCAGAAAAGAAATCAGATGATTGCTGCAATGAAATATTAAGCTATAATAATAGTAATAACGTAAAGAAAGTAACATTCATATTGTCAGATAGGAGTATGTCTATTATAGAATACTTTGATCAGTTAACTTCTTATTTTGTTTTTTTCCAAAGTCTCAAAAAAATAGACGACTAATATTTATAAATGAAAGTAACAGATAATTACAAGAACACAGATCATGCCAAATCTTATAGACAATAGAAAAAGAAATACTTCAAAATCATTCTACGTAATCTGGATACACCTGCTATTAAAATTGGAGAAAATATGTTATTATAAAGGGGAAATTACAAACATATTTCACTTATAAATGAGGATGCAATATGATAAACAACATATCAACATGTTGAATTAAAAATTAATGTTTAAGTAATGTACTGTGGTCCAAATTAAATACATTTATATAAGAATTGTATTTCTATATAAGGAAGAAAATAAAAGAAGTTAGTGACTAATTCTTATATAAATTGACAGCCGCCTCTTTTCGTAT
>CAUYTI010047486.1:0-38590 GCA_963575145.1 Galago senegalensis
GGCCCTGCACCCAGAGGGGTAGAGGCTACCTCCACTGCTCCTGTGTCCACCGCAGGTCCACAAGAGCCTGCAGAGGATCCGGGAACGGAAGTTGGCCAACTTCATCCCCTGGGGCCCAGCCAGCATCCAGGTGGCCCTGTCAAGGAAGTCTCCCTACCTGCCTTCAGCCCATCGAGTCAGTGGGCTCATGATGGCCAACCACACTAGTATCTCCTCGGTGAGTCTAGTCACCTGGTCTTCTCTGACCACTCTGTTGGGCTGCCTACCTTCATCTTTTTCCCCTAGTCCATTCCTAACCTGTGTCCTACACTGGCTCCCATTTTGGAGATTTTCACCTCTTTCAGCTCTTTGAACGTTCCTGCCAGCAGTTTGACAAGCTGAGGAAGCGGGATGCCTTCCTAGAGCAGTTTCGCAAGGAGGACATGTTCAAGGACAACTTTGATGAGATGGACAGGTCCAGAGAAGTTGTACAGGAGCTCATAGATGAATACCATGCTGCCACACAGCCAGACTACATCTCCTGGGGCACCCAGGAGCAGTGATTTCCTCTCCCAACTCTCTTGGACAAAAGGCACACTCCTTCACTGTGCTTGGTTCCTCTGACCCAACTTAACGTTACTGACAACCTTTCTGGTCCATCTCCAGTCCATAAACTGGTCCTGCTGCTTTTCCATGCCCTAACTCTTGATATGCTTGTATAATAATAAAGTAATAAAGCTTGATTGTCAGTATAGTCAGGGCTTGATCTGT
Source organism: Galago senegalensis (assembly GCA_963575145.1). Classification (NCBI taxonomy): domain Eukaryota; kingdom Metazoa; phylum Chordata; class Mammalia; order Primates; family Galagidae; genus Galago; species Galago senegalensis. The sequence goes on from CAUYTI010047486.1 coordinate 751, forward strand.
GAGTATAGGGATGGTGAAAGCACCTCCAATTTCTAGGCATGTGATAGCAGGGTGGCCTTCACCTCCTCTAATATAGGCCACCCTGCTATCACATGGTGATATCCAGTCCACTATTTCCACCAGCATTCCTCACCTTGAGCCTGGCTGTTTAGTTGGAGTCAGCTCTTCTGTTAAGTTCACAGAAATTTCCTGAAATCTGCTGTCTGCTTAGTGCCTAAGCTCTACCCCCAGTGTGGACCACATTGCCTCAGCCCCCTCCACTCAGGACAGACAAGGTAGAGTCTGCCAAAGGAGGGCCGACTGCATCTAGCAGGTAAGGACAGCTAGGACTCTGAATTCCCAGTGCCCAGGGCCATCAGAATCCCAGGAGCTCAACCCAATTCAACCCAACTTAATGTTCAGGGACAGAATTCAGGAGCAGGGCTTGAACCCATCCTGAATTCTTTTTCTGTGCCAGAAGATTCCTTGGGTCTGTTATCTGCCCTAAGCTTCTCTCTGTTCTAGGCCCAAAGCCAAAGGCACCAATGATGGACCCAACCAGGGCCCAGAGCTGGACATCAAGGTAATGCCAGTCCTTGATGACTCACTGCCTTCCAGCCTCAGCGATGCCAGGAGGCTTACTCCACTCAATGGAGAAGGGAGTGTAATTGCCAGCTTCAGATATTGCCTTCTTGCTGGCTCTACTCACAACCCTGTGGCAGCTTACTGGCCAGGAAGAGGTTAAATCTAGACGGTCAAGGAGGGTGGAGTTCTGTGGTGTCCAGACTCTCCCTGGCCGGTAAAAGCCCAGAGTGTGGGTGTCCTGAGGGGCGGAGCTCAGAACCATGGGGCTCCAACTTGTTCTACTGACAACACTCACACAGGAAGGGTTTGTGTAAATAAGGATTTTTTTTTTTTTTGCTTCACTTCTACAAATAAATTAAGAAACGAACTAGAAAATTGTCCACACCCACTGCAGCCATTGAGTGTGGGGTGTGCCCTGTCCCTGCAGGGCCAAAAGGGTCCATGTTTCCCTCAAATCTCAGAGGGGTCCTGGCCCAGGCTAGAGGCAAGAGGGAAGTCGTGACCTCTTGGCAGGCTCAGTCCTGCAGCTGCCCCAAGCAGCCAGACTGTCCCTGGGTCTCATCCAGGCCCGGGTGCTGGCTGGGAGGGGAGACGTCTGGCAGGTCTTGGCATGGAGGAGAAGGGCTGCTGCAGGGCCTCTCGGGGGAGGGGTTGGCCAAGTAGGCATTCACCAGCTGCATGATCTCTTCCACCTAAGAGAGGGCAGAGGTCAGTGTGAAACATGGGCCATTGGGATCTTATTTTCTCATCCTCCACCCAGGCTTTAGGGCTCCAATTTCCCTACCAGGATCCTAGTTCCTCCAACCTTTCCTTCCTCACCACCACTCTCTCCCTCACTCCCTATGTGCCAGTCATATTTGCTTCTTTCTGCTCTTCTAACATGCCACTTTCATGTCAGGGCCTTTGCCTTGCAATTCCCCCTACCTGGAAGACTGTCCCCCTAGATCTTCCTATGGCTACTTTAAATTTCACCCTCTTTGAGACTACTTCTCTGACTATCTAATGCTATGGCCCCTTTTGTTACTTCTTGCCACTTTCCTTGTAGCCTTTGATTCCTTGTTAATTATCTGACTCCCCACATCTAATGTAAGCTCCCTGAACTGTCTTTGATAACTGCTGGATTCCCAGTGCCTAGAGCTGTACATCGCCCAGGCATGGTGTTCAACAAATGTTTCATGTCATCCCTTCCCTCCTCTCCTCCTTCCACAGCCCCTTCCTTCCCTCCCCCTTCCATAACCCCTCTTTCCACTCACCTGGGGACTCCGCAGGAGGAGTTGACTCTCTCCCACCCTCAGTGCCAGGGTGTGAGGGTCCATTAGCTGGCAGGCGGCCACATGGCCATAGCTGACACTGTGGATGGGCTCTGTCTCACCAGGCCGGGAGAGGGACATGGCCTTGGCTCCCAGGCCCAGGCATAGTTTCTGAGGAGTACCCCCACCAGGCTCCTGCAGAAAGAGACAGAGTGAGGGTGAAAGGTGGAGATCCTGCAGCATTATTTTTGGTAGGGGGAGATGGCAGTGAGCCAGGTAGCAGGGAGTTTCCTGACAAACAACCCCCCACCAATGAGTCACAGCACGGGTGGAGGTGGCTATGGCTCCAGGGATGTGAGGGCCCAAGACTGGTGACTCCTGGAATTTGAAATGGTGGCTGTTCTAGATATAGGGAATGAAGTGACCCGCAGTGGGGGCCTGTGTCTCTGGGGCAAAAGTGTGGGGCTTGGGCCACCAGAGTCCCCTTCTCCCTTCTCCCCCTCACCGTGCTCAGCTCCAGAACGTCATACCGAGCAGCGCCGAACCCCGGACACTGCGCCGCCAGGGCCAGGTAGGCAGCCATGGCCTCAGCTCGGCCCATGCCCCGTAGCCGTTTCCAGCCGCCCAGCACAGCAGCCGCCGTGCCGGCGCCACCTCCTCCCTCGCGGGCCGTGCTTCCCGCCGTGCGGCCGGTCCTGCCGCGCCGGCCCGGCTCAGCCCGCCTCTTGGCCAGGCCCGGGCTCCAGAGTGCCCCGGCCAGCAGGGCGGCGGAGGGGGGCGGCCTGGGGGCCGGACGGTGCGCGTCTTCCTGCGGCGGGGCGGGGGGCGGCAGCAGGCGGTCCAAGCTGGGCAACGCCACTCGCGGGGAGAAGTCCCGGTGCAGGCTCTGCAGGCGCAGCGCTGCCAGGGCACGCAACGTGTCGTCGGGCGGGGGCGGTCGGCCCCGCAGCAGCAGAGCGTGAGCCTACAGGGGAGGCGCAGGGTTAGTGCGGGAGCTGGAGCTTTGCCGTAGCGAAAACACCTGAGGTTTGGAACGTGAGATGTCTAGATTCGAGTAAAGCCTCGGTGGGGTCGCCTAATGATCAAATGAGATGGCCCAGAAAAGGAGAGAGTTAGGCTTGGGGTTGAAGGCGTGAACGCCGGAGGTCCTCACCTGCTCGAAGAGGAAAGGCAATTCGTGACCGTCTGGGGAGAGCCCCTCAGGGTGCAGAGGTCCGTGAAGACGCAGACACAGTCTCCACCCGGAGTCTGGAGAGTCCTCTAGCCCAGCTTCTTGCACAGCCAAACTGCAGAAGAGAAAAGGGCGCGATGCAATGTAGAAGCTGGGTAGCCACAAGCCCACAGTTTGGGATGGGGCGGGGCCTTGGGTTGGGGGCGGGGCCTGGGCGGAAGGCGCCGCGAAAGTGTCCCCAGATTGTAGAATGCAAACCGCCCGCGGGCAGGGGTCCATCTGTAAACGACAGAAAGTCACAAGTGGCAAGAGCTCGATAAACGTTTCTTAGTGATCGACTGACGCTGAGAAGTGGGTGGGTTAATAGAGAGTAGGGCTGGGGCTGGACATTTACTTCTCAAACCTGGTGAGCACGTCAGCCACGAGGGTACCCCCAGCCAGGGCTCTCTCCTGGACCCCTCGCTGCTCATACAGTGCGAAAGTGTTGCGGCTCCGCGCCAAGCCCAGCCGTCCCACCAGTTCTCGAGCCACCTACATGGCGGGAGGGGAGCGGGGAGAGGGGAAATCAGACCACCCAGGGGTATTGGCAGGATTCTGGGAGGGGCTGATCCACCTGGAAGGAGTCTCAGTCCTGTCACCACCACTCCCTGCCTTACCAAAATAATCTGAGACTCCGGGCAAACCTAGGGCCCAGGAGCCGTGAAAGCCAAGCGTAAGAAGCTGGAAGGGGTTCTGGGGGTCCTTTCTGTGTCCTCACCTCCCCCACTGTGGTGTGGGAGTCGATGGCCACAGGGCAGGCACCAGCCCCAGGACAGTGCACGGTGCACAACAGCTCCTGCCGTCGGCTGAGCGCGGAAATCTCTGACAGAGAGGGCACCAGCTCTCGGCCGCGCGTCCGGCCCAGCGCTTTCCGGATGAAGCGCGCATATTCCGCCAGTTCCGAGTCTGGAAGCGCCTGCTCGGTCCTGAGTTAGGAGGAACCCTGGGATCAGTGCTCGAAGGGCCAGCCTTCTCACCTCTCCCTCTCACCTATTATTGCCTATCTGGTGGATTTCCTCCTCCACCCCCCAACTCATGTCTCCATATAGGGCTGAATTACTTTTTAAGCCCTCTGGAAGTTCTCTCCCAATTGTCCAGCCCTCTTCCAAAATCTCCTGCTGGTTTTTCGCGCTAAAGTCTGAAATCCAGCCACTTTGCTGTGCTTCCAAAACCCTGGCGCTGCCCTACATCAACCTGACTCAAAGCAGCCTTTTAATTATTCCTCTGCCCAAAGTGGGGCCTTACTGTAAGTTAGCTGCTTACAAGTGGGATAGGATCTTGTATTTCCCACAAAAGCACTGTGTGTAGTACCAGCAGCCCTGACCTTGGGCGAGTAATCTGGATCTGTGTTCTTCATCTACCAAACTTTTTGCAAAGGCCTGTCATTCTCTCGAAAACCTGTAGCTCCTTTGCCTTGGTTTTACTCCTGCCCCTCCCTCTCACCTCTCCAAATGCCCCAGCAGATGCCCCCGCACGGCTCCCCCAGGCCGGAAGGTGCAGCTCATGCAGGTGAGGAGCTGCCAATACCGCAGAGCAGCAGGGTCTTGAGTAGCTGGGAGCCCTGGAGGCCCTGCGGGGCCCGAGGTTTGCTTAGCCAGCTGCAGGAAGAGTTCGTCCCTGAGTGCAGGCAGGTCCCGGCAGGTTTGGAGCACACCCTGCATCAAGGGCCCGGGGCGCCGCGCCCCCTCCAGCGCCTGCAGGGCCAGAAACAGCCTCACCGCCTCCTCTCGCAAGGGTGCATAGCCTGGACCTGCGGGAGGGTAGGGGTGGAGGGATGGTTTGGAGAAGGGACACAGAGCCCTGGGAGGAAGGTACAAACCAGGGGAAGATCAGAGGGAGTATAAGGGGAGAAGGGATGACACGGAGAGGAGGTATGGGAACGACAGGAAGAGCAAGGGAAAACAATGGTCCCATAGAGCCAAACTCTCAACCCTTGCCTCCCAGGAACTTCCCATCTGCATTCTGCTAAGCCTGGACTTTGAGTTAGTAAGGTAGAGGAACAGAATAAGGGACACAAGTTCAACTCTATAGATTCCATAGCTGGATACTGGGGGCTATCACCATGGGCCACAAAAGAATCTGGATTAGAAGTGAGAAAATCAAGGTTCTCCCAGCCCCCCTTAATCCTGTAACTTTAGGACCTAGGCCATTTAGGTTGAAGTATGGCTGAATGAGGCCAACGCATTCTCCCAAAGTCACCACTTACAAAGGTAATATGACATAGTCTCAAAAGTATACTCTTCTATGAAAAAATAAAAGAGGGAGTATAAAAACTCATGAAAGAAGGCTTGGCGCGGTGCCCGTAGCACAGTGGTTACAGCGTTGGCCGCATACACCGAGGGTGGCGGGTTTGAACCCAGGCTGGGCCAGCTAAACGACTGCAACAACAAAAAAATAGCCCTTCATTTAGGTGGGCACCTGTAGTCCCAGCTACTTGGGAGGCTGAGGCAAGAGAATCACTTAAGCCCAGAAGTTTGAGGTTGCTGTGAGCTGTGACACCACAGCACTCTACAAAGGAGACATAGTGAGACTCTGTCTCCAAAAAAAAAAAAAAAAAGAACAAACAAACAAGATAAAAACCAACTCCTGAAGGAACATCAGTGGTCAAAATAAGACCCATAGAGAAGGTGATCAAGGTTTCACCCTCATCCCTTGAAAAGTGAGGAGCTGGTAGGCCCCTTGAGGACTCTTAGGTCCCTGCCAGTTAAGGGTTTCAAATTCTTACCTCTGATCTACCCCTGTCTCATTCAGGAGATTTGTGGCATAGGCCCACTCACCTGGGGCACTGACTCCATAGGGCAGGGGCAGGAGTGGGGCGTACAAGGCTCCAGTGGTGTGCCTCAGAATCGGATTCCGCCGGTAAATGAGGGCCACAGCCTCTGGGTCCCCACAACTCTCCTAGGGACCAGGCAGAGGGTCACCATGATATAGAAGGGAACTCCCCATAAGTCCAGAAAGCTTTTCTGTCCACCACTTTCCTGGCTCTCCGCAGGAGTCTTCTCTCTCACCTGTATGTCCCTGAGCAGTAGCTGGGTGGGGGTCTCCAGTGGAGCCTTGGAGGCGATCACTTCCCGCAGTGCCACCCCCCAGCGTTCTGCCTCTGCCTGTCGCGGGGTGCAGAGGCGGACACTATGCTTCCGGCCAGACACAGTCACTGACCACAAACCTGGGGGAAAGAGAGGCCGCAGAGGGTAATCAGGGCAGGCTGGGGTCCCTGCCTTTGACAATAGGAGAATCTGTATGAGATCTCACCAGTCTCCTTGGGCCTGCGCTCTGGGCCAGTTACCGAGCACAGGCTGGTAAGCACTAGGCTCCCGAGTCGCCGTGCTCCCTTCCCACTGTTGCTGAACTGGTCCAGGGAGTCCCTGGTAAGCACGAACCAGGCCCGGCGTGGGGGCAGCCAGGGTCGCGTACTCCCTCCTCGGGGCTCACGGTATAGCCAGCCTGTGGGGAGGGTGGAAGGAGAAGCGGCATCAGCTGGAGGCGACATTATCCCCCGGAGGGTTGGGATTGGGGCCTCCAGGGTGCATTGAGAGGGTCCCTACCTTTCACAACTATGTCCGGGTCGTCCTCAGGCAGCCCCTTCTCGGGAATGAGACTCCAGGTTTCCTCCCAACTCTGCAGCCTGAGCCGGAGGGGAGGGTTGGACGAGGCTGTGGGGCCTCCACTCCACCTCCAGGGGGCTCTTCAGTAGGGGTTCCCCAGACTGCCAGAACTGGCTCCCGAGCTGGGCACCCTTCCCCCCGGCTGTGGGAACCGCGAGGCCGTTCTGACCTCGCACTAGAAATAGCCCGGACCCCCCCTTTCTCCCTGCGCCCCCGGCCGGACCGCCCCCCGGGACCCCGGCCAAACCACAGCGTCCGGTGCAGGGCCTCTCCCTTATTGCACAACCCCGGGAGGAAAGACAGCGAGGATGGGGGTCTCGGGAAATGGCTGGGGTCGCCAAAGTAACTCACCTGTCAGAGATGGGACCGCTCCTCACAGGCTGAGACAGTGTTACATCCAGGGGACCCTGGGGAGATAGACAGGCAAACCCTCAGGATCTGAGCCCTCCACCGCTTATGTTCCTTTTCGTCTGCCCCGGGGACAGCACTGCTCTGAGGATTTGGAAGGAGTCAATGAGTGGGGTCGTGATTGAGACTCCACAATCCCCCTGGGAGAGGCTCACTTATCCCTCCAGTCTCTATAGAGCAAGCTCTACAGAATAGCAGGAGCAAAGAAGTCAAGGATCACTATCTTTGCTACTCTTTAAAAATACAACCAGGGGTGGTATAGGGTTGAAAGAGCACTGGCCAGGGAGTCAGGAGACCTGGATTCTAATATCAGCTTCACCACTAACTCACTGTGGAAACTTAGGCAAGTCTCCTCCCTTCTCTGAGCCTTAGTTTCCCAGTCTTTGAAACCAGAGAGGTGAATGAAGCCCCTTCTGGTTCTGGCAGGCTCCAACAAAGTCACCCCTTCCTCCTCATTTTCCCTTCATCCACTCTGTCTCCTTGGCCAGGAGAGCCCAGGTGGTGGCCACAGAGGTGAATGAAGGGAAAAGGAATCCTTTCGGTATGGGGCTTCTCCATGAGCTTCTTAGGTTCTACCACAGACACCTCTGAGACTTAAGGGTAAACAGAGCCCCTACCTCTTTGCTGGGGCTCAGAAAGGGCAGGCCAGATTGTGGAATGGCACACACTCAGAAGGCAGGTGTAGTTCAAGTTTTGCCCTTCCCCCACTACCCTTCTCCACCCCGCACCCCCAACTTCAATTGTAGACTGGGGTCTGAGAGAGGCCACAAACCCAACCGAGAGGCCAGCCAGGCAGGAGTCATGCCATCCTCATATTGTGCCCAGACAGCTAGAGCTGGGAGAGGAAGGTGGGGGAGGGGGACCAGGGACACCTGTCCCCAAGCTCTAAGGAGGGGGTGGAGGTGGAGGGAGGCAATGGCCTGGTTGACAGAGCCGACCCTGGCTAAGTTGGCACCTTGAGGATGTTGGGGTCCTGAGCCTTCCCTAGGTGAGCATTCACCTATTTTCTGGAGAGTCTGTGTATGGGCTCTCAGCCCCACCACCATGGGGGCAGGTACTGACCACCCTTTTAGACTAACTCCCCTAATCGCAGTCTTCTGCTTCTCTCCCTCCCTCTCCCCCTCTATATTTATCCACCCTCCGCCTCCGCCAGGTGCTGGCCAGAGCCCCAGCGGCTCGCAGCCCGCCCCACCCGGGCATAGAGCCACAGGGCCTGCTGGAGACCCCTGGGGAGGGGGATGGGAGCCTGACCCTGGCCACAGCACACAGGAGTCTGGTCGCCAGTGTGCAGGGGTGTGAGGGAGGAGATGGTAGGGGAAGAGGTCTCTCACACCAACTGTGCCTTGGTTTCTCCATGGGTAGGTTCAATAAAACCAGGCAACCATGTGTCCCTCACCATCCCTCAGGGATTTCCCAGGAGCCTCACCCGGGAAGACCAAGAGTTCTGTCCTGAGTGGCAGAGTAACGACGAGGGGTCCTCAAAGAGCCATGGCCCCCAGCTCCCTCTCCGTGGGGGCCCCACTGCAGACCCCAATTCTAGGATGCCTTCACCCCCTGGACCAGGTCCTCGCAGCAGGAGCTCCCGCATTTGGTTCCAGCGCTCACGAATTGGGAGCGCAGGGGACCCAGGCGTTCGAGCTGCCCAGCCGGCCTCACCACATTCCTTGGCGCTGGCGGAGGCGGAAGGAGACGGGATGGGACGCGAGCCCGGCAGGGAAGGGAGAGGCAGGGCCAGGTCGGGCCACGCGTGACGCCTCCCCTGCCTCAGGGCCCCCAGCAGGTGGACAGCGCCCAGCGTGCGGCGCGAGGCCCACAGGCACATCCAGAGTAGGGCTTCAGCTCCTTGAAGTCCCAGGGGCTTTGGCTCCCAGGCAGAAACCTCCCCGACGTCCCCAGTTTGCCAAGCGCGCGGCGTTTTGCTAGTCTGAAGAGGGATCCCGCGTGAGGGCTGGTTATAGTGAGAGGGACTGAGACCAGGCTCCAAACCCCCAGGGACTTACCCTCCCGCCGCCCGCTGGACTCGGGGTTCGTAGCTCAAAGGTCTCCTCGTCCTCGTCCTCCTCCCCGTCCCCGCTAAGCTCTCCGTCCCCGTAGTCCCGATGCAGAAGAGTGAAGCCTCGACGGCAGCAGAGGAGCCACCACAATCCCCCGGGGAGAGGCATCCGGGCGAGGAGCCGGGAGATGGGGGCGCGGGCAGCCGTGGCCAAGCAGCAGGGGGTCGGAGAAACCGGTGCAGCTCCCACTCGAGGAGGGGAAAGAAGAGGTGGGAGAAGGAAGAGGGAGAGGGGCACAAGGAGGAGGCAATGTCTGGCGCTGGGGTGCAAGGGGAAGTTAACCAGAGTCTGAGGGGGGCTCAGTGTCTGGGCCCCCCGAAGGGGGAGGCGGAAAATCGTCCAGGGCCGGGGTAAAGGAGGGAGTAATGTCCGGAGCTGGGAAGTAGTGTCCGTCGTAGTGTCCAGCCCTGTGGGGGGCAGTGTCCGGTGCAGTGTCCGAGGTGGGCAGTTGTCCAAGCTCCAGGGAGGGTCGTGTCCGGTACGGCGTCCGGTGGCCGGGGCCCGGGGCGCGCGCGCTGCGCTCCCTGCAGCCCCCGGACTGGCGCGCTGGGGGCGCGAGCACAGAGCTGGGACCCCGCCTCCCCAGCCCCCTCCCTCTCGGAGGCCCCCCCCTTCCTCCTTCTTTCTCTCCTCCCTTCTTTACAAGGCAGGGTCCAGGTTTCGTCACAGCTTCTTCTGCCCAATCCCTGTGCCTGGCTCCTGGCGCCGCCACCAATCAAACAACTGAAATCGCGGTGGGTTGCATCATGTGCCCCTGGCTTGGTGACAGCGGGGAGGGACTGGGGAATAGGGAGGGAGAGGACCTTGCGATGTTAGGCACGCCCCAGTCTCTGAGGTCGGACCAGGGGTGCTAGTGACGTCACGGAAGCCCGCCTTCATGCTCTTGTTTTAACTCTTGGCTCACCGACCAACAAATTAAAAATCATCTTGAAAAGGAGTTTTGGAGAAAGGAAGGTACAGGGCTTGGAAAGTCCATCCGCTGCCTTGTGACCCTTATCTCATCTCAGGGTCCCTCAGAAAGAGCCTTAGCTACGGAGAGGATGTCCAGATCTGAGCCGAGCACAGCTCTAGACCAGGTCCTCCACCCCTAGGGTGAAGGAGTCTAGTCCCTCGGACTGAGTCACCTCTTTTTTGAATTGAAGAAGTTGAGGCAGGGACTCCGCTGTGAAGCCACAGACCTGGGCTGGAAATAAAATCGAATTTAGAGTGCACAAGCTCACCGAACTCAGGTGGGGATGGTGTCTTGGGATTCTAGGGAATTCTGTGGTCTCGGAATAGAGTAGAGGCTTCTCGGGGAGAATATCCAGGGGTTCTGTATAAGAAGGGGTTAACCTAGGCGCTAGGCGGTCAAGGAGGGGCAGTGGGGATAGCAGACGCGCGCGCTCGCGCGCGCGCGCGTTGCTGACTCAGCAGCGATTCCCGCGGTCTCTGGTGGAGGCTTCCAGGTCGGCCTCCAGTGGTTGGCGTGCGGGACTCTTAGGGATCGGCGCTGTCTGCGGCCTTCCCTGGATCTTGGCCCCTAGAGACTGTGGCTCCCGGTCTCAGTTGCCCACGGCTCTGGGAAGCTCTGCTAGCCTGGACTAGGCGGGGCGGGGCGGCGCTGTCAGGCAGCACCTCCCTTGAGACCTTGTGGCCCCGCCCCTCCTTTCCAGCTCCTAGACTCCCCGGCTAGAACGGTGGGGACAAGCTTTGCTGACCGGATATTAAACTGCGAGAATTGTCACATATGAACACTGCCCGTTACAACTGTGTAACACAAAGACCAGGAATCAATGTGACTGTCTCTAGAGGCCATCTCGGCCGTGCCCTCTCTCCAGATGACAGTGGCCTGTGCAGAAATTTCCTAGGAAAGGAGACGCCACAACCATATGCTCTCTTCTCCGTCTGTGTTTCCGATCAGCTCAGGGCATTTCCTCTGACCCAGCCCCCTTATTCTTCACCCCCGCCACGCCCATGATAATTACTTTTTGATAATTTGGAAATGGCAATTCCCTTTTCCGTTTTTTCCCCAAGGTGAAACACTACAACTCAATTTTTTAAATTACATTTTTTCTTTCCTTCACAGGAACTTAGAAAGGATTGTAAAGTGGTAATCTAATGAAAACTCCCACCCAATCCGAGAACTCCTGTCCCTACTCCTTCTTATACCCCTACACCACACAAAGATACAGAGAGTCCCCCAAAGTTTGAACATTCCAGAAGCCAGGAACTCGGTACTCGCTAAGGCAGCCATTACTGGATAGCGCTCTGGTTGTTAGAAAGCTCTTCCTTACACTATTTCTAGAGGAACCTCCGCCCCTCCTTGCCTGGCAGATTTCTTGGCAGAGACTGGGTGAAGGTAGAAGGACTGTCAGCGGCTAGAGCTTTAGCAGACTTAGTGCCCCCATCCTCCACTACCACCACCACCATCCCCGCCCAGCCCCTCAGCGCATTCCGATCGGAGCTAGTGGGCCAAGTGGGAGGTGGGTTAATCCACTAGCTTTGCCCTGCAACAAATCATTTCCAAGTCGGTGATACAAAAATAGTAACAGTTGGGTTGCATCTTACATCCATGTTATCAATTTAATGTGGCAAGGCACAGAAGCAATCCCTTTAGGTCCCTACTTTTCTCAGTTTCCCCCGCCCTCCCCCCCCCCATTCTCCTTCTCTACTATCCTCCTGAAATCATTTCCTCACCACGCCCCCTCCTCTAGATTGGCAGCCCTAGTTGTCCCAGGAAAGACTGTGAGTCTCAGTGGGAGCTGAGCAGGAAGAAAGGCGGGGCCGGCGGGGGCAGCCGCCACGGGGATGAGGCCCTGAGCTGCAGCCCCCATCCCGTAGCAGTCTCCGCAGGTCTTGGCGGAAGCGCAGGCCCAGAAAGGCGTAGAGCACTGGATTGAGGCCGCAGCGGGCTAGGGCCAAGCCGCTGGTCACCAGCAGTGCCAGATCCTTGCGCTTGCTGGCAGGGCAGCTGCGCTCGCGAGCAGCCAGTAGATCCGCGGTATCCAGCAGCAGGGCGAGGCTGTAGGGCAGTTGCAGTACCACGAAGGCTGCCACCAGGGCCACCACGACGCGCAGCGCACGCCGGCGCTCGGGCCCCCTGGCGGCCAACAGCGTGCGGCCCAAGAGCGCGTAGCAGGCTGCCATGACGCCCAACGGCAGCGCGAAGCCCAGGACCACTTGTGCCACGGCGCTCGTTCCCTTCACCGTCTGCGTGAGGCCCTCGGGGAAGACGAGGCGACAGCGTCTCTGGCCATCCCTCTGCCCGTCCCGACTGAAGAGGAGCGCAGGCAGCGCCAGGAGCAGCGACAACAGCCACACGATCACCGAGACCAAGTGTGCACGCCCGGGCGTGGAGGGCCTTGGGCCTGCTGGGAGCGCTCGGACGATAGCCACGTAGCGGTCGGCGCTGATACAGGCCAGAAAGAGGAAGCCGGCGTGGAAGGAGGCTGAGTAGAGGCTGGAGATGGCCCGGCAGGTGGTACTTCCCAGACTCCAGCCTTGAAGAGCCCCTGCTGCTGCAAAGGGCAGGGTCAGTGCTAGTAGGAGGTCAGCCAGGGCCAGCTGGAGCAGGTGGGCAGAGGTGGGCGAACGTGCACGTCGAGCTGCCAGGTGGGTGGCCAGGACTAGGCCATTGCCGGCCAGACCCAGTACAGCCACGATCAGGGAGACACTAGGTTGGAAGGCCCGGCTGAAGGCCTGGACATCAGCCTTGTAGCAGAGCTCAGGCAGTGGCTCAGCTGAGTATGCCTCCTCATCATCCCCAGAGTAGGAACCCCAGAAAACCTGGGAAGATCAAAATAAGAGGGACCTTATGAGATCTTCCCACACACCTCTCCTTCCCACACATGCCTTCCAGGCTTGGAGCTCCTGTGTGAGCAGGTATAACAGTACCAGGGGAGAAGACAAACTCTTCTACAGACTCAGCAGGACTTGGCTTCCCTTGCATCCCTCCTGCCTCTGCTTCTAGATTCCTGGGTCACCTTGAGCACCTTGAGATTGGACGTCCTCACCAGTCCACCTGGCAAGGCTTTCTTGAGGATTGTTTGAAATGTGGAAGATAATGGATGAGGCGCAGGTGTTCTCCAAAGGCCAAGAGTTTATATTATTAATAAATCTTAGAGCTTCCCTTCCCTTTGTAGCGCCCTCTCCTGGACAGACGCCCATATGTAGGCTTTGCCTCGGACCTGGGTCCTGGGTTCCAAAAATGGTCAGGAGAGGGCTTGTCTCCTTTCCCTTCCCTCCCCACCATACCTCTACCTCCAGGAAAGATGGACTGAACCACTCATGCCAAGGAGGTCTCAAGGGTTGGAGCTCAGGTTTTCTGAGCTGAGTCGGACCTTAGACCTCTAGGTTCAACTAGCCCTTCCTCTCAGCCCAAGATAGCTCCAGAAATACTGCATAGGTCATAGGATGGTAGAGGTCTGTTACCATCCCATCCTTTCCCCTTCCCCTCCGTCTCTGTAACCCTCCTGTCCCTCCCTGCCCCCACTCCCACCTGCTCTGTGGGCTCCGTCCCCATCTCTGGCAACACAGGTTTCCGAGGTATAGCAGCAGGGGGTAGAAGTTAAACAGCTAGTGGGACAGGAAGGAAGGGGCGGGGAGAGGGGCCAAAAGAAGTGGAGATTAGGGTCTGTGGGGCACACTTTCCCAGTCCACCTCCCCCCCCCAAGAATATCTCTTCACCCTACCAGTGGAAAAAGAATAGATTTTGGAATATTTTTATTTGCTGTGTGATCTTGAGGTTTTTTTTTCCCCCTCTCTGACCATCAGGTTTCACTGCAAAGTGAATTATGGTAAAAATGCTGAATTCACAGTATTAAGAGAGTGTCCAGCAGACCTGGAACATAATTTGGCTTCAGAAAATGTTAGGTTCTTTTACTTACATCCCCTCTCAAGGTTCCCCACTCCCCTCCACTTTCTTGGATTTTTCAGGACCTTTCTCCCCTTACTTCCCTTTTCTCACCCTGTGGCCCGAGACCCTGCCCGCCTTGGGTTACTTGAGTATTTCTTGGTGGCTAGAGGCTCTCTGCCCCCGCCCTTTCGCAGCAGGGCTGAAGCGCGCGCTTGCGCGGGGTCCCGGAAAATCGCGCGTGCAAGGAGAGGCTGGAGAAGGGGGGAGGTGAGAGGAGAGAGGGTGGAAAGGAAAGGAGAGGAGAGAGAGAAGAGCGGAGCACCAGGAACGACAGAAAGGAGAGAGAGAGAAGAGAGGAGAGAGAGAGAGAAGGGAAGGGTTGGGGGAGAAAGGAAGGGAGGGGTGGGTAAGGAGGAGACTCAGAGGTCTGCTGAAAAACCCAGGAAGAGGACTGGGAGCCGGACCAGAACTGGAGCCCTAGCCGGAGCCCGGCACAGGGAGGCGGCCGCCGGGACCGTCCGCCCTGCATGATGCCTCTCCGGCTCTTTTGCATCCTGCTCGCCGCGGTTTCGGGAGCCTGGGGCTGGGGCTACTGTGAGTGCTGGGATCTGGGGCAAATGGGGTCGGACCCAGGCGTCCAGACCCTGCTGGGTGGGCGCTCTCCGCATTGCGGCTTGGGTGGTCGCGGGTCCTTCCCGGCTGGCGCGTGCCCGCTCGCTCCCATCTTTTCCTGCCTCTCCCCCGCGCTCCGCAATGCAGCTTAGAGGCTGCCGCGCGTGCCCGGAGCTGGGGTTGGGCTCAGAAAGAGGCAAGGATGGAGTCAGGCAGGTACGATTTAGTACTAGAATCCAAGCAGGAGCTGGCACCTGGGTTTGAGGCTAGGGGTGGGGATGACTGTAGTATGGTGGCCAAGACTAGGGTTAAGGTTTTGCAGGGCCTAGGGCTGGACTTTGGAGCTGGCCAAGGGCTAGGGTTTGTAGCTGTGGCTAGGATCCAAGCAGAAGTTGTTGACCCTGACTGATGCTAAAGCTGTCATGGAACTGCTGACAGTGCTAAGACTGGCTGGGTTTGGGAGCAAGAAGGCTTATATTTGGGGGTAGTGCAAGTTAATGTGGCTTATGATTGAGAATAATGGTAAGGTTGGAGCTGGATTAATGTCAGGCTGACTCAAGTCCTGGTGCTGAGATTTGGAATTGTGTTTGGGGGAGTACTAAACCAGGACAGAGAGTGGGACTGGGAGGGTGTGGCCTTGGTCCTGAGGTGTAGCCTAGGGGTTACCCTAGAAGGATTAGGCAGCTATTGCTGTAGCTAGGAGAATATATATGTGTGTGTGTTTAAACATATATATATATATACACACATATATATTTTAAACATATATATATATTTTAAACATATATATATATATTTTTTTTGAGACAAAGTCTCACTAGGTAGAGTGCCATGGCACCATAGCTCACAGCAACCTCAAACTCTTGGGCTCAAGCAATCATCTTGCTTCAGCCTCCCAAGTAGCTTGGAACTACAAGCACTTGCCACAATGGCCAGCTAGTTTTTCTATTTTTAGTAGAGACGGGGGGTCTGGCTCTTGCTCAGGCTGGTCTTGAACTCCTGAGCTCTAGCATTCCACCAGCCTCAACCTCTCAGTGCTAGGATTACACGCATGAGCCACCTAAAACCAGGATTGAATAGATGGCTTTAAGGAAGGGCTGGGTGTGCCCCTGGAGGTTAGAGCAAGGGGAGCTTCCTCTACCGGCTGCTCAGTAGGCTAGGTTTTGGGAGGGCCTGGGAGGGGCTGGCAGTGACTAACATGTTCCTTTTTCTACTCCAGACGGCTGCGACGAGGAGCTGGTGGGGCCCCTGTATGCTCGCTCCCTAGGGGCTTCCTCCTACTACGGGCTCTTCACAGCACCCCGCTTTGCCAGGCTGCACGGTGAGTTCCCACTGCACACCACAGCAGCACCACTGTGGGGTGAGGGATTCCCGCGGGCTGAGGGGGGGGCGGGTAGCCAGTGGTAAAAAAGCCCCTGTCCCTTCTATAGGCATAAGTGGATGGTCACCTCGGATTGGGGATCCAAATCCCTGGCTCCAGATAGACTTAATGAAGAAGCACCGGATCCGGGCTGTGGCCACACAGGGCTCCTTTAATTCTTGGGACTGGGTCACACGTTACATGCTGCTCTATGGTGACCGAGTGGACAACTGGACGCCGTTTTACCAGAGAGGGCACAATGCGGTACTCTGGGCGCCCAGGCGTGCATATTTGGGGAGCTTCTTGTGCTGGGCCCTGCTGGGCACTAGCCCGACGAGGAAGGGAGAGGGCGTGGGGGGTGAGGGCATAGGTGAGGAGCAGTGATTCCATTCCAGAAACTCAGTCCAGAGGGACTGTCAGCTCACCACATGCCCAAAGACACTCTGAGATCGCAGGGTTTATTTAGCGCACTTTTTGGTAAAATCTGGAAGAACTTCCTAAGAAGGTGACATTTGATCTGAGGTTTGAGGAAATAACAGGAAGTTGGGAAAGGCCACTCTAGGTTAGAAAAACTGTGCGCACAACGACTGAGACAGGGGAGATCTGAAGTGTTTGTTTTCTCAAAGTGGAGATTGGGTGTGAACGCCACAGGTTGGAAGGCTGTGGAGAAACAAAGCAGAGAGTGGAGATGTTGTTACTACTCTCTCTGTCCCCGCAGACCTTCTTCGGTAACGTGAATGAATCGGGGATAGTGCGCCACGATTTTCATTACCACTTCACCGCGCGCTACATCCGCATCGTGCCACTGGCCTGGAACCCGCGCGGCAAGATTGGCCTGCGACTTGGACTCTACGGCTGCCCTTACAGTAAGTGTGTGGGTCACGGCGGGGGCAGGAAAACAGTTCCCCAGCCCCCAGCTCACCTAGGGTCCTTTGCACAGAGTCTGACATACTCTATTTCGACGGCGACGATGCCATCTCATACCGTTTTCCGCGAGGGGTCAGCCGAAGCCTGTGGGACGTGTTCGCCTTCAGCTTCAAGACTGAGGAGAAGGATGGGCTCCTGTTGCATGCTGAGGGAGCCCAAGGAGACTACGTGACGCTCGAGCTGCAGGGGGCGCACCTACTGCTGCACATGAGCTTGGGTGAGAGCGACCAGGGGCCAATACCTGAAGCTCCCCAACACCAACTTCCAGCACCTCCTCCGCGCTCAGCCGCGCCCAGGCTCCATCTTCCCCTTTGCTGTATGGACCAAAACATACTTTCCTTGTAGCTACTACCATGTAACACTTGGTACTAGCAAAGCACTAGACTCTGCGTCAGAACTAAATTCTAATCTCACCTCTACCATTTATTTACTAGTGGTGTGACTTTGGACAAGACATTTCCCTGAGCCTCAGTACCCTCACCCTTAACACACACACACTATTATTTTGTTTCTAGTTAGCTTTTCATAACATCCCCATGATGACACAGAAGTAGCTATTGTGCTCCAAGTTTTATAGGTAGGAAAACAGATGCTGGGAGAGGTTAAATACTTATGTTAAGTCACATGCTCACCAGGTGGCTGTTGGTCTTGCAGCCCCTTTTCTGCCTTAGGCACTGCTGCTCCTCCTGAGTACTAAGGCTAGCAAGAGTTGTCCTGGCTTCAGGTCTCACTTTGTCCCACTCCATTCTCAGGCAGCAGCCCAATCCAGCCAAGACCAGGTCACACAACTATGAGTGCCGGCGGTGTCCTCAACGACCAGCACTGGCACTATGTACGCGTGGATCGATATGGCCGTGATGCAAATCTCACCCTAGACGGCTATGTCCAGCCCTTTGTGCTCAATGGCGACTTTGAGAGGTTGAATCTAGACACAGAAGTAAGAGAGGGGGAAAGTGCCATTTGATTGGTGGGGTGCTGGATAAGTGGGGGTGGGAGGGACAGTAGTTTTCTCTCTCCCAGAGATGAGACTTCTGCAATCTGGTTCCCAAATAACCTAGCAGCTCTTGGCACACTTGCTGCTCACCAGAAAAGGCCTGGGTTTTGTTGATGTTTCTGCTGTTGGCATGCATACTTCTAGGTGCCACCCCAGAACTACTAAGATGGGGTCTATGAGGCCAGAGTTTTGGCATCAGGCTAGGTAGGAGAATTGTCCCCTTGGACCCTCCCACAACTTTGTGGAGTTGGTAAAGGCCCTAGCTTGGATCTACAGATAAAGAATCCCAGACAGGTTGATTGACTCGCCCAAGGGTATTCAGCCAACTATGGTGAAGTCAGAGCTGGAAAAGGAGCCTGAGGGAGCTATAGTACCAACACTGGGGAAATATGGGGTTTGAGTCTTTAATAAAGCCTGGGCTAGTGGTTGGGAAAGAATAAGGTGCTCCTGTGCCCAGGGAACCTCAATCTCTCACTCCTCCTGCAGATGTTTGTCGGCGGTCTGGTGGGCGCTGCACGGAAAAATCTCGCCTATAGGCATAATTTCCGTGGCTGCATGGAAAATGTAATCTTCAACCGGGTCAACATCGCAGACCTGGCTGTGAGGCGCCATTCCCGGATCACCTTTGAGGTCAGTGGGCAGGGGGATCTGGGAGGGCAGGATACCAAAGCTTTTTGACCAGCAAAGAGGTAGAGCAGGAAGAGATCTTGAGACTCAGTTAAAAGTTGGGGACAAAAGGCTGGGCACAGTGGCTCATGGTTATAATCCTAGCATTCTGGGAGGGTGAGGCACGTGGATTGCCTGAGCTTAGAATTTCGAGACCAGCCTGAGCAAGAGCAAGACCTCCATCTCTAAAAAAATAACAAGTGTTGTGGTGGGTGCCTGTAGTCTCAGCTACTTGGGAGGCTGAGGCAAGAGAATCACTTGAGCCCAAGAGTTTGAGGTTGCTGTGAGCTGTGATGGCATAGCACTCTACCAAGGGTGACAAAGTAAGACTCTGTCTCAAAAAAGAAAAAGATTTTTAAAAGCCAGGGACACCTCTCTCTCCAGCCAGATTCTCAAGGGGGACTCCAGACACCCCTTCAAGTAGGGGGTCTCATTTGAGGTTCAACTAGCTAAGAAGCTGTGATCACATCCAATCACCTCCTTAGTTTATAGATGAGGAAAAGAGGCTCAGAGACAGGAGTGGTTTGAGCAGAGGTCGTGGGGTTGCACAGTGGCTGAGTAGGAACTTGAACCTAGGGTTCTTTTGTTTTTTTTGTTTGTTTTTGTTTTGAGACACTATGTTGCCTCAGTAGAGTTTTGTGGCATTACAGCTCACAGCAACCTCCAACTCTTGAGCTTACGTGATTCTCTTGCCTCAGCCTCCCAAATAGTCACCTGCCACAACACCCAGTTATTTTTTGTTGCAGTTGTCATTGTTGTTTAGCTGGCCCGGACCAGGTTTGAACCCACCAGCCTTGGTCTTATGTAGCTGGCACTGTAACTACTGTGCTATGGGGGCCAAGCCCCAGGGCTCTTTGGATATGCTCCACTCACACTTTTGACTCTAGAACTCGTATGATTATGTGGCTGATGGGAGGTAGCTCTGTGGCCCTGAATTGCCTCCTAACACTGGAAGGAAGAGAAGCAACCAGGTGCCCTGCAGATAGTGTAAACTAGCAATATCAAGAGTTGGGCCTCAGTCCACAGGTTGACAAGGTAGGAGGGGAAGGGTCATGGCTGAAGGTCTCACCCTGCTAGCACCAAAGGTGTGAGGGACAAGTGTCTTAGACCAGTGTGAAAATTAAATTCCCAGCAGAGGCAGAGGCAGGTGTACTGGCTTGCGGGTGCTGATGCATCCTCACTTTCATCCCTAGGGTAAAGTGGCCTTCCGTTGCCTGGACCCAGTTCCACACCCCATCAACTTTGGAGGTCCTCACAACTTTGTGCAAGTGCCTGGTTTCCCACGCCGTGGCCGCCTGGCAGTCTCCTTTCGCTTCCGCACATGGGACCTTACTGGGCTGCTACTTTTCTCCCGCCTGGGGGACGGGCTGGGCCATGTGGAGCTGATGCTCAGTGAAGGGCAGGTCAATGTGTCCATCGCACAGAGTGGTCGAAAGAAGCTTCAG
Source organism: Galago senegalensis (assembly GCA_963575145.1). NCBI lineage: Eukaryota > Metazoa > Chordata > Mammalia > Primates > Galagidae > Galago > Galago senegalensis. The sequence goes on from CAUYTI010047486.1 coordinate 20,680, forward strand.
TTTGCTGCTGGTGAGGGGGTTGCAGGGGAGGCATAACCAGGCTAGAGGAGGGTAGAGGAACCCAAGGAGGCATAAGCCTGAACCCAGGCCTTTGCCTGCTGGAGAGGGTAGAGGGAGTGAAGGGAGGAGCCAGAAATTCCCAGAATAGGGGAAAGGTGGATGTGGCTGGAGGCAGCTCAGGAGGATGATATGAAGGGCTGAGGGTTCTGGGAGAAGCAGGAGCCTGAGACTAGTATTTTCCAGTTCTGAGGGTCCCTGGAGATTCTGTTACTCATTTATGACTTTGCAGACTCTGTCAGCTGCTGGGTCATGGATAGTAAAGAGAGACATTCAGAGATGTCATCACTTCTGAAAGCAGTGTATACAGGGGCACATGGGCTGCTATTGGGACACAGAATGGGGCTGCTGCTTTCTCACTCAAGACAGTTTCCTATCCTAGATGCTGCTTCCCTCCACCCATATCCATCATCCTTTCTTGTTCAGGGTACCGACTGAATGATGGATTTTGGCATGAGGTGAACTTTGTGGCACAGGAAAACAATGTAGTGATCAGCATTGATGATGTGGAGGGGGCAGAGGTTAGGGTCTCATACCCACTGCTAATCCGGACAGGGACCTCATACTTCTTTGGTGGTAAGTTGGTGTGGGCCAACCTGGTCAGACCCTTTTCTCTGGATGGGAAGGGCCCATCTAAGTCCACCCACATGGGGCCACATGGAGAGTTTTTTAGGGATCAAGCCTCCCCACCCCTTTATCCTCTGAGGCCTTGGGGAGTGGAAGGTCATTGCCATAGTCTACACTTCAGTGCTAGCTTCCTTTCTTCCTTTATTTCTGGTTCTCTTTTGTTATCTCCCTGGGGAGGGCCTTTGGGGTCTCCCCTTGGGAGGGCCTCACAGGGGTGGTTGCTTCAGGTTGTCCCAAGCCAGCCAGTCGATGGGACTGCCACTCCAACCAGACGGCATTCCATGGCTGCATGGAGCTGCTCAAGGTGGACGGTCAACTGGTCAACCTGACTCTGGTGGAGGGCCGGCGGCTTGGATACTATGCTGAGGTCCTCTTTGATACATGTGGCATCACTGATAGGTATCCAGAAGCCCCTCTCCCTAACAAGAGGTGACCTCTCCAAAGCCCACTTCTGTGGTCTCCCAGTGGGATTATTGTTTCCCAATAATCTCTCTCCTCCTTGTCTCTGCTCCTTAGGCCCTTGCTTGGGGATGATTCTTCCTTGACCTCTCACCTATTTGTAATTTTAAAGTGATATCCCAGAATGGAAATGAAGCACCTGTTTTTGTGTGGGGAAATAAGGCATATTTTGTTCTTTGGAGGAAGGAGAACAGTAATACTTGAGCCCTGAGGACCGCTTCTTGCCCCTGCATCCAGGCACTGGCTAGTTAGGCGGCACATGTCTCTCTGGGACGGAAGCTTGCAGGGGTCAGTCCTCACTCTCATGTGCTCAGTAAGGCTCTTTCCCTTGGTACTGACCCCTTCCCCAGGTGCAGCCCTAACATGTGTGAGCATGATGGACGCTGCTACCAGTCTTGGGATGACTTCATCTGCTACTGTGAACTGACAGGCTATAAGGGCGAGACCTGCCACCAACGTAAGCCAGATGGGGAGTAGGACAGAGGCAGGGATGGGGCAGTCAGGAGGTTTCTAGGGATCATGAGTTCGCTAGAGATGGTGGGGCTAGTCCTTCTAGCCCTCTATCTCCATAACTGCTGTTTTCACACCCCACCACCTACCAGCTTTATATAAAGAATCCTGTGAGGCTTACCGGCTCAGTGGGAAAACTTCTGGAAACTTCACCATTGATCCTGATGGCAGTGGTCCCCTGAAGCCATTTGTAGTGTATTGCGATATCCGAGGTAAGTGGTTCTGATGTGTGGTGAGGGGTCAGCTGACAAAGCAAAGCAGGGCAGAAAATTAAATTGGTGGTGATAAATAGGGACAGAGAGGAAAGGAGGAATTTGTAATCTAGCCTTGCAGATAAATTCCAACTTCTCGATCCACTCTAGCTGTCTCCTCTCCAGCCTACAATGCCAAGAGTCCAGGGTGGGGCTGGATTAGAGCTACCGGCCATGTCCATTGGTGCTGAGTTGCAGCAGTGATGATGAAAGTGGCCAGGAAGGTAGGTGGAGCCAAGCTCTGTCCCCTCCCCTTCCTCAGAGAACCGGGCATGGACAGTTGTGCGGCATGACAGGCTGTGGACGACTCGAGTGACCGGTTCCAGTATGGAGCGGCCATTCCTAGGGGCTGTCCAGTACTGGAACGCGTCCTGGGAGGAGGTCAGTGCCCTGGCCAATGCCTCCCAACACTGTGAACAGTGGATCGAGTTCTCTTGCTATAATTCTCGGCTGCTCAACACTGCAGGTGAGAGCTGGGGTCAGGGAGGTGGAGGTGACACCAGTGGGGGCCTGAGAGGGCAGAGAGTTTGGCTGAAGCCCTGGGCTAGGGGATTCAAGCTAGGCTCTGGGCCACTTGGAAGGGCAAGAGGAGCCCAGAGCCTTATGGAAGGACAGGGCTGGAAGTTGCCTGCACCTTTTCCCCAGGAGGCTACCCCTACAGCTTTTGGATTGGCCGAAATGAGGAGCAGCACTTCTACTGGGGAGGCTCACAGCCTGGGATCCAGCGCTGTGCCTGTGGTCTGGACCGGAGCTGTGTGGACCCTGCCCTGTACTGCAACTGTGATGCTGACCAGCCCCAGTGGTGAGGAAGGGGGCAAAGGGACAAGGATTTCAGAACTCTAGGGGGAGCTGAGTGGCAAGGGACTGAGCCATTGGATCCTGCCCCCACAGGAGAACTGATAAGGGACTGCTGACCTTTGTGGACCATCTGCCTGTCACTCAGATTGTGGTAGGGGATACAAACCGCTCCACTTCTGAGGCCCAGTTCTTCCTGAGGCCTCTGCGCTGCTATGGCGACCGTGAGTGGCAGACCCCTTTTATGTGCCCTCCCTGGGTTGGCTCTCCAGTTTCTAGAATCTAGGCCGCTTGACCCACTGGGGGTCTCTAGGGTACACTGCCCAGTGCCCTGGCTCCTGCTGTTATGTGATCTTCATCTTCGTTGTTCTTCTGCATCTTACTACTCCTTCCTTCCACTCCTTGGTCTCCTTGGCTACCCCACCTCTCCTCCTTAGCCCTACCTTCCCCACCCCCCACCATGTTCCCTTCTTCCTCCACCCTCCAGACTCCCTGACAAAGACTTCCTCCATCTGGTTTTGTAGGAAATTCCTGGAACACCATCTCCTTCCACACTGGGGCTGCACTACGCTTTCCCCCAATCCGAGCCAACCACAGCCTTGACGTCTCCTTCTACTTCAAGACCTCAGCACCCTCCGGAGTATTCCTAGAGAATATGAAGGGCCCTTACTGCCAGTGGCGCCGGCCCTATGTGCGAGTGGAACTCAACAGTGAGCAGGCAGACTGGGAGGGTGAGAGGGTGGATGAAAGAGGTCTCTGGGGAGACACCAGTATGTATAGGCTGGAGCAAAAGACCAGGGCAGGTGCCCTTTGAGAAGCAGCATGGAAAGGGCTTGAGATGACCCTGGGTTCTGGCCCTTAGCTGGTCTATATGGCTGGCCAAGTAACCTTGGGTTCTCACTTCACCTCTCTGGGCTTTAGTCCCATAATTTTGTGAATAAGGAAGCTGGACTTCCTCTTCTCTCCCACTGTTGACTAGCTATCTTCTAGCTTGAGAGGTGAGGCTGGGAAACTGGCTCCGTGGATCTGCTATATGGGCAGAACCAAAGGTATGAGGCTCTAAGCAGCTTTTAAGTTTTGTCCCAGGCTATGGACATATTCAAGGACCTCCAAAGAGATGAAGAAGAGAGGTTGTATTGGGTAAGAAGTCTATGAGGGATTTTGGAGGTCTGAGTCCTTTTCTCCCCTTGCCCTCCATCATACTGTCTAGCATCACGGGATGTGGTCTTTGCCTTTGATGTGGGGAATGGGGATGAGAACCTGACAGTACACTCAGATGACTTTGAGTTCAATGATGATGAGTGGCATCTGGTCCGGGCTGAAATCAACGTGAAGCAGGCTCGGCTGCGAGTGGATCACCGGCCCTGGGTGCTGAGGCCCATGCCCCTGCAGACCTACATTTGGCTGGAGTATGACCAGCCCCTCTATGTTGGTGAGCAGTAATCCAGAGGCAGGTCTAATGCCTCTTTTACCTGCCCACCCTCCCAAGACCACTCTCCTTGTTTCTAGGAACCCCATGTCTTAGATCCCAATCCCCTCTGCTTCAGAATACCATTGGCCCCCCTTTCCCTCTATCCCTGGAATCCTATTCCATTCTTCTAGCCCCTTAGCTCCCCTCCCAACCACAATACTGACTGGATCTACTTTTCCCAGGATCTGCGGAGCTTAAGAGACGCCCCTTTGTGGGTTGCTTGAGGGCCATGCGTCTGAATGGAGTGACTCTGAACCTGGAGGGCCGTGCCAATGCTTCTGAGGGTACCTCACCCAACTGCACAGGCCACTGCGTCCACCCTAGGTTCCCCTGTTTCCATGGAGGCCGCTGCGTGGAGCACTATAGCTACTACACATGTGACTGTGACCTCACAGCTTTTGATGGGCCGTACTGCAACCACGGTCAGTGCGGTTGGTTATGGGGGACAGGGAGCCATGGGGTGTAATGGGATATAGGGACAACAGGGAAGGAAAGTGGTATAAAGCAAGCATTAGGGGAAGCTAGAGTCATCCCCATGTTCCTGAGTTCTGACCATAGGGAGTCAAGCAGCTGAAGATACTGAGTGACACCAAAGTGGAACAGGAAGGGACAATATAGCTAGCTGGTGCAAGAAAAAGCTCAAAAGCATAAAGCAAATATGTGTAACTTCCCCATCTTCCCACTATCCCAAGGTGATGCAAGCATATTGCCTTTAGGCTACAGGATGTCCTTCTATGCCATTTCCTGCTTAATGATTGCTACGTTCCTAAACTGTGTCTCTGACCTGGTGCTTGATTAGGGCAAGGCTTGACATGCACTATAGCAAGAGTCTGCACAAATACCCAGACTGAATCCTCCCCAAGTCTGGCCTCGGGGGAGGCATGGGCAGGCAGGTTACCAGTGGGAGGAATCTGGAGGACTAGAGAAATACATGGATATTGGGACAAACAGAAGACTTCTAGTCTTAGATTGGAAGTGTGAGTAGTGGCACATATATAGACAGTGCCCAAAAGTGTATATTTTAAGAAAGGAAAAAACTATATTAAAATGGCAATACTCATCACATACTGATAATGTTTTTTATCTTGTATATTGTATCTTGTATCTCCTGTAATTGCAAAAATCAAATGTGATTTGACTGTTACCATTTTTTTTTTTTTTTTTGGAGATAGAATCTCAAGCTGTCACCCTGGGTAGAGTGCCATGGCATCACGGCTCACAGCAACTACAAACTCTTGGGCTTAAGTGATTCTCTTGCCTCAGCCTCCCAAGTAGCTGGGACAATAGGCACCCACCACAATGCCCAGCTATTTTTTTTTCTTTGGTTGCAGTTGTCATTGTTGTTTAGCAGGCCCAGCCGGGTTCAAACCCACCACCCTTGGTGTATGTGGCTGATGCCCTGCCAACTAGCTACAGGCACCACCAACTGTTACCATTTTAATACAATTTTTTGCTTTCTTAAAATACATATACATATTTTGGGGGGCACCCCCTATATACTGGGTGGGGTCAAGATACCTCAATTCTGATTTTGGCTCTCCACATACTATGTGTTCTTAGGCAAGTCAATACCCATCTCTGAGCCTCAGTTTCCTGTAAAAGGCTGGGGTTGGATTAGATCAGTGATTCTCAACCTTCCTAATGCCACGACTCTTTAATACAGTTCCTCATGTTGTGGTGACCCCCACTCATATGAGGGCATTAGGAAGGTTGAAAACCACTGGATTAGATGATCTCTCAAGTTTCTCTTGGCCATGAAATTCCGTTCTGTGATAGAGGGTCTCAAGGGGACCTAAGTAGTAGTAGATGGAGAGTTATAAGCATGGCAGAAACTGAGGCAAATCTTGGCAGTATATGTGAATGGCATAGAAAACTTCCACATTTAGTAGCAAGGAATGTGGGGGCCCTGACCTCACTGCCTCTGCCTGCAGATATTGGTGGTTTCTTTGAGCCGGGCACCTGGATGCGCTATAACCTGCAGTCGGCCCTGCGTTCTGCAGCCCGAGAATTCTCCCACATGCTGAGCCGGCCAGTGCCAGGCTACGAGCCTGGCTATATCCCAGGCTATGACACTCCAGGCTACGTGCCTGGCTACCATGGCCCTGGATACCGCCTGCCTGACTATCCCCGGCCTGGCCGGCCCGTGCCTGGCTACCGAGGGCCTGTCTACAATGTTACGGGGGAGGAGGTCTCCTTCAGCTTTAGCACCAACTCTGCCCCTGCCGTCCTGCTCTACGTCAGCTCCTTTGTGCGTGACTACATGGCTGTGCTCATCAAGGAAGATGGTGAGCTCTCCCTCAATGCCAGTGTCCCCCAGGTGCCCTAATTCTTGTAACTATTCACTAATACAAGGACCCAAAGTGTCTTTAGAAGATGAGGCCATGGGAGCTGAGACCCCAAATTTCTCCTCCCCACCCCCACAGGGACCCTGCAGCTACGTTATCAGCTGGGCACCAGTCCCTATGTGTACCAGCTGACCACCCGCCCAGTCACTGATGGCCAGCCCCACAGCGTCAATATCACCCGGGTCTACCGCAACCTCTTCATCCAGGTTTGTATAGAGGGAAGTGAACCAGTTCAGATCACAATCTGGTGATCTCAGGTCTGACACCCAGAATAATGTCAAAGACTTAACACTGGTAAAGCACATTTTAGTGTGCAGGGGATTCTCATATGTGTCACCCCCTGTGACCCTCACAACAGATGGAGGGATTCTTACTGTCTCCATTTTACAAATCAGTAAACAGGCTCAGAAAGTAGAGTGGTTTTCCTTTTTTTTTTTTTTTTTTAAATTTTTGAGACAGAGCCTCAAGCTGTCCCCCTGGGTAGAGTGCCATGGCATCACAGCTCACAGCAACCTCCAACTCCTGGGCTCAAGCGAGTCTCCTGCCTCAGCCTCCCAAGTAGCTGGGACCACAGGCGCCCGCCACAATGCCCAGCTATTTTTTGGTTGCAGCCGTCGTTGTTGTTTGGCAGCCGGGCTGGATTCGAACCCACCACCTTTGGCTGGCGCCTTAGCCACTTGAGCCACAGGTGCCGGCCCATTTTATTTTCTTTTTTATATATTGTTATACTCATGTGGTTCAAGCCTTCCACAACAAGAATGTAATTTTTCTGAAAAAGTCACAATAACTTCATAGCTATTTTGAAAGTTTCTACCAAATGTTGTACTATGATTCCTCCAGGAATCATTGTGCGCACTCCAAGGAGACTTGAAAGCGCCTCCTCAGAGTTCTTGCAGAATCTCATAGTACCCTCTTACCATTCACTTATCACCTTGGATTTTAATTGTTTGCTTTTCTTCTTCCCAATACTAACTTAAAGCCCTTTGAGGGAAGAGATTGAAGTATTTAATCCCCAAATCTCCGGGCTAGCACATATGCTAAATATTCCTAAAGGTGTGTCCACCACATGAAGAAATAAGAGGAGCAGGGCTATGCAAACCCAGGCATCCTCCCTGCTGCGTCTTCCCTGGGACAAAAAGGATCCAGGATTTCCTCCACTGGTAACTGTGACCCGGAGCCTACAAAGTATATGGGAAGATCTTGAAGAACTGTCCCTTCAAGCGTCAGCACCAGGGTTGTAGGGAAAGCCACAGCTGAAATCTTGGCAACAGCAAAGATTAGTCACGAGGTGGCACTTGGAGGATTCCCCAGACCGCTCATTCCTCTGGGATCACTCATTCCTCCCAAGGCTTCCCCAGGGAACAAAGGAAAACCCCAGTACTAGGGACTGGGCTCCTTTCCACCTTCAACTGCTAGAAGTTTGCTTATGCCCCTAAAGCAGTTAAAATGAACGTGCAGGTGGAGGAAGGAGTGGGTGAGCATCCGCTAGTACACACTCAGGTCTTCTCTAAATTTCTTCCAGAAAATTCTTCTAAAGGGCTTTTAGGGCCAAATGGGCTCAGTACAGAGCAAAGAGAAGCCTTAGAAATTGTTTTTAACAATATTAACCGCACTGAAACTGAACCATAGACCAAGTGAAGCCACACAAACCAGGAGGGGTAAATCCCCTGTTGGACAGCAGGTCTGTCTCGCCCAACACTGACCCGCCCCCCAGCACCCTCCCGCTCTCCCTGCAGGCAGGCGGGGGCCGGGAACTGGGGGCCGGGAACTTGGTTCCTGGGAACACGCCCGCCTACCCCGGCACAGGCTGGGAGATCCAGGGACTGCGGACCTCCCAGGCCCCCATTTGAGAACCACCAAGGCCGAGGGCCTTCGAAGTTGCTAGGATTCCAGGTGCCCCTCCCGGCTGTGTTATCTAGAGAATAATTTCTAGACCTGCAGGTTGCCTTTGATTCCAGGCCAGCGGGCCTCACCCTCAGAGGAACGGCCGGGTTCTCTGAAGCCTACACTCACCCACTTTCTAAAACCAAATCCGAGAGGAAGGGCACAGCCAAAGGTGGGGCTGTCCCAATCGTTTGGAGCGCAGAGACATCCCCACTGGAGTGGACGACGAGACTCTCACAGCCAAGAAAAAAGCAGGGTGTGCCCGGCGCGCCTAGGGATGGGGGGCGGGACGGGGAGGGGCGGGGGGCGCTGAGTGCGGGCCCCGCCCTGGCTCCTCCCGCTCGCACGGCCCGCACCGCCCCCTTTCAGCTCCGGCCCTGCGCGCCCAGTCGCCGGCTCAGCGCTCTGTTCGCCGCCCCGCTCCCCAGCCTGCTAGCGTCCGCCGCGCCTCTCGGCCCAGGTGAGCTCCGCCCGGTAATGCGCGCTGTCCCTCCGGGACGTCCCCAGCCCCGAGCCTGACACCTGCGGGAACCCCTCCCCGGTTTCGGGGGCCTGCCGGGCTGGCTGCGCGGGTGTCCCAGGCCCTGCGGGGTCTGGGCGGGGAGTAGCTGGCGGGGAATCCGCTGCTCCGCGCTCCGGGCCGCGCCCAGACGTAGGAGCAGAGCCTCTCCTAGCGGGCGCGGCCGACCCCAGACCCTGGGCCAGGGAAGGGGCGCTTGTTCTTTGCTGCGGACCTTTGTCTTGATGGTCCTGGACCTCCTCTGCGAGTCTTTCCTCCACCAGTCCCAACTTCCGACCGGTCTCCCGAGTGACCCGTGCTTCTCTGCCCAGCCGGGCAGCGGAGGAGCTCCAGGTACCGCAGCGCTCAGCCGGGCTGAGACGCCGCAGGGCGGGTGGGCTTCCTGTCCTCTGCCAGGCAGGAAGCGTCTCGCTGCGGAGGGAAGGAGAGCTCGTTTCTCTATAGCGCGGGTTTGCTAGGGGTTGAGGGTGTAGAGGAACCATGCGAGGTGACTTCCACTCAAAGGATGCCCTTCTTCCATCCTGAATAACTAAGTGGAACCAGAAAGAGGTGGGGGAGGAAAGAACTTGATGAAGGATCTTCCGACGGAGATTGATTCTGGCCGGGTGCAGTGAGACAGAGACTGACGTGTAGTCGGCAACTTGCCTGAACGCGGTCAAAAGGCCTCCCTCCCGGGCTTGCTTGGTCTAGCCCGGGCCGCCCTGCCCAGGGGACTGCGAACTCTGCTCTAGTGGGAGAGGCGGGGGGTGCAGGGCCGCCGCCCGCTGGCCTAGCGGGGCCCTGAGCCAGGCCCCGGGATGCAATGAGCCCTTTCGGCCCCCACCCTGTCCCCGGGGAGCTGGAATCGCTCTGCAGGGCGTGGTCGGCACCGGGGGCCCCTGGATTCTCCTAGTGGCCTGTGACTCAGCGGGGAGCCGGTGCGGGTGTGGCTCGTTGCAGATGCTCTTTGCCGAGGGTTTGAGTAGAACACTCCCTGAAAAGGAGGGAGGGAAAGGGGAACTGTGCCCTCTTAGAGGGCATTTTCCAAGAGGAAATGAGTCACACAGGGACTGGCCGCTAGTCTGAAGACTGAACCGCGGGCGAGGGCAGTGATGGGATGGGCAGGGCGGCCAGAGCGCCGCTCCTTGCCGGCTGGTGTTCTCCTGGCAGCCTGTCTTACCCTCACTGGGGAGGTGGCTTTTTCCGTTAAGAGGTTTGCAGTTGCTGCGGATCGTTTTTTTCCTTCAGAGGCTTGAGTTTCTGCTTCCAGTAGTGGACTATATCAGTTTATATCCTGCGTTTCAGGCGAGGCCAGGCTCATGGACACCCCTTGTCAGTGAGTTTGGCCGCCAACATGCTTCAGCACATTGCGACAGATATGCCAGGGACTAGGGCAGGGGTCTAGTCGAACAACTCATCTGCCCCCGCACCCCTCCCCAGTCCTGTTTAATCATCTCTCTTAAGGGGTGTGTACTGTGCTCCTTCACACCAGAGACTAGCTTCTTCAGGGTGGTCTTTGATCCACCACTTGGAGTTTCTTGTTTCCGTTCTTCAAATTTTCATCGTCCATTGGATGTAAAGCAGTTCTTTGGTCTGACCCTGATTTCTAGGTGATGCTCTTCTCTGGCTTTTCCTGGATACCACATCAGATGGGCCCTTCTCCCCCCAGCTCTGACCTCTGGCCACTGCAGGGAGCTCTCAGGAGTTGCCTGGGTAGAGCTGAGGCTGGAGGCCTCCCTACTTTCCACTGACAGTTAAAAAAATGTGACTTTTTCAGAGCACTGCCCACTTGGTATGCTCTTGGACACAGTCCAGTCTTTTAAAGTGTAAAGTTGAGAAGAAACAATGGAATTCTTTCAGGATTATAATGTGTAAATTATCATTCAAAGTGAAAGTGCTGGCAAAACTTGACTAAAATGTTAGAATTTTTCTTTTTTTTTTTTTTTTTTGAGACAAGAGTTTCACTTTGTCACCCTCAGTAGAGTGCTGTAGCGTCACAGCTCACAGTAACCTCCAGCTCTTGGGCTTAGGTGATTCTCTTGCCTCAATCTCCCGAGTAGCTGGGACTACAGGCGCCCACCCCAAGGCCCAGCTATTTTTTGGTTGCAGTTGTCATTGTTGTTTGGCAGGCCCAGGTGGATTCAAACCTGCCAGCTCCAGTGTATGTGGCTGGTGCCTTAGCCTCTGAGCTACAGGCGCCAAGCCTAGAATATTTCTTAAGTGTCCCATGTTTCTAGGGGCTCAGCAATTTAGGAATCTCATATCAAAAGCAAAAAGAAAGAATTTAGTATTTTAAAAACAATGTTCAGCCCTTCCTTTCCTTTCACCAAATAACAACCACCTACCCTCCCAAATGATTTAATAGCAGTTGTCACGGTAGCTGTTGTTGGCTGAAGGAGGCTGATGCCTAACTGTTCTTCACAGAAGAATGGATGTACTTGGTTGGCTTATAGGAGGTTTATGAGTTCTTTCTTCCTACTAAACTGCATCTGAAACTTTCCTTTGATGCCCACTTCTCTAGTAGGCTTTGCTCTGGTGAGAAGTAGGAGAGACATGCTGGATCCAGATTCATTACTTTATTTTTTTCTGAATTTTCTTTGGGGGATCAAATCCAAGAATGTCTTCTGTTTTCAATTTTCAGAATAAAAAAGTTTTTCCCCAAACCTTCTAAAGTGAAAGAAAAGAACCCTCAGACATATTTTAAATATCAGATGCTTATTTTTATTGACACCCTCCCGATTATTTTCTGGGTGGGCTGCAAGAAACTAGGACATGGACAAGACACAGAAGGACAAAGTAAGTCAGACCCCTTGCTCCTTAGAAGACTCGCTCCTCTTTGAAATGGTGGCCTGGGTCTAGGCATAGATCCAGAGCAAACATGTGGGATTGCTCAGGAACAGATGCTTTTCCAAGAAAGACTCCTGCTTCCCTGCTATTTTCAGGGTGACCAAAATTATATTATGATTGTCAATTTTGTTCTTTCAGATTCATCGAGTAGGCTTTATGAGGGCTGGGCACTGGCTATTGGGACTCTGCTCAAAGAGCCCACCACCATCTAGTGAGGAAAGAAACAGAAACACAAATCACTAGAATTCACAACAAACTTGTAAACAGTATTCCATTAGCTGATGAATTCCTCAAAGGCAAGTGTGCATGTGTGGGTGTACGCACCCACGGGTGCATCTGTGCGTGTGACTATCCCTCGTGCCTACCAATATGTCTGGGACAAGCAAAGCAGGTGCTCAATATTGGAGAACCAAAAATGGAAAATTGAATTCCTCCCACAGTAACCAAATTGTGGAATCCAGAGTTGTTTTTGTTTTCTGTAGAAAAAAATACACTAAGAAAAAACATCTGAGCCTCCACTCTGAAGACTGTTGCTCAGGCAAACATTTGAGAGCATATAAAGGCATCAGAATAAAATGATGCAATAAAAGATACGTGTGGACGTGAGGCTTTCACATCCTGTGGAGCTTAACAGTGAGGGGGCAGTGCCAGAACAGCAAGAAGTAGAAGGTGGGTAAATGAAAGCATGAGAAAACACCAGAGTGAGAAGTCACATCAGTCTGACCAAACCTGTTTAGCAGGGCATTTATTTCTTCTTTAGTGTATGGAATGTGCTAAACAGACTCCACTGTTCCATTCATAGGCCCCCTTTCCTGGCTTTCCCCAGCTCTCACACCCTCCTGCTGAGCTCTGAGATACAGGTTTTCAGACTAGTCTTGCATAATCACACCAGCACTTAGGGGTTGTGTGATTATTCATTTACTTAACAGTTATTTAGTGTTCTGTGGATAAAACAGAATAATTCAGGGCTCTTGACCAAGAGATGCTTAAATCAAAGATGGGTAAACAGTGAAATGCGATGGAGGGTTTAAGTGCAGGACCAGTTGTTGATGGCCGCTGCCGAGAGAGCACTGATGCCCCTCATCCCCAGCCCCAGAGTGTGTCCCACCAGGAAGCAGGAGGCCCACCTCTGCCTAGGACTAGAGCTTGGAGGGCAGCTGGGTGGGAGTGGAAATGCCAGAGATAAGTTCCTGAAGAACTTAGCTTTAGAAACAGCAGTCAGCCCTGCCCTGCCCTGCCCAGGAAGGGAGGGCCATGCAGGGCTGACTCAGCAGGGCCTCTGCTTCGCTCTGAGGAGCTAAGTGACTCATCCTGGAACCAGGAGAGCAGAGTTGTAATCAAGGCACTCGCCCATTTCCCTTCATCTTATTTTGAAACCTGTGTGTGGCTCCTTCAAAAAAGAATCACTGGTCAGTGCCCTTTGGGATGCTGGTGCTTCATGAGACTGAGGTCATTTCCTCTAGTTTTCAATGCTATTTTCACCTCTGTGTTCTTACCAAGGAATGTCTACTGAACAAATAGGGCATCAGCTGGCTGCTGTATTCAAAATCCATTTGCTGACTAAAATAACTGGGGCTGGAGACAAGAAGACCTTGTGAGGCAGGGATGTAGCTTTAGGGAGGAAAGCTCCATCTTGCCGTGATGACCGTGGGCGACGAAGGGATGGGACTGGAGCAACCTCAGACCTGAGCCTCAGGCAGGGTGAGGAAGACTCACCTCATTCTCTTGAAAAGTTATTCGGGGGTGGCCAGGACTTCCTCAGCTTATGATTTGTATTTCTCGGGAGTCCCTGAACCAGCCTGCTTTCCTACTTTAGGGGTTCTTACCCTCCTGCATTCCCTCCCTCACTTCTCTGGCTTTGCATGCACTTGCTTCTGCTCTGTCCTGTCCCATATACCTAGGGTGGCAGATTTGAACCTGGCCCCGGCCAAACTGCAACAAAAAAATAGCTGGGTGTTGGTGGCAAGTGCCTGTAGTCCTGGCTACTTGGGAGGCTGAAGCAAGAGAATCGCCTAAGCCCAGGAGCTGGAGGTTGCTGTGAGCTGTGATGCCACAGCACTGTACCAGGGGTGATAAAATGAGACTCTGTCTCTAAAAAAAAAAGTTAATTTGAACCCTATTTCTTTAAATCTTATAACAGACTTCAGTAGACCTCACCAAAATGCCATCTCAGATGGAACACGCCATGGAAACCATGATGTTCACATTTCACAAATTTGCCGGGGATAAAGGCTACTTAACAAAGGAGGACCTCAGAGTGCTCATGGAGAAGGAGTTCCCGGGATTTTTGGAAGTAAGTGTTGAAAGGCTTATAAACAACTATACATAAAAATCACTGCTTCTTAGCTCTCCAGAACTTACTCAACAAAAAACAAATCAATGCTTCTAGCCCCTGAGTCCTTTCCCTTTCTCTTCCATCCCTTCTCCATGAAGGTCACTACTCAAAAGGTGTTTTCATTCATGTATTTAATAAATAGAATACCCACTGTTTGTAAGATAATGTAGGGGAAACAGAAAGTGAAGAAGACACAGCCCCTCTCCTTAAAGAGTTTATAATCTGTAGGTGAAATAAGATTTCACACAAATTATCACAATATGATGCATTTGTTAGAAAACTCCATCAGGAGTTATCTGCCTCAGTTGAAACCTGGGAAGAGGGATGGGGGAAAGAAGTCTTTTCATAAGAGAATAATCCACCAGGAAATGGCTTGATCTTATCTGTAAACCTGGTGTTGAAGGTGTCACATCCTGATCATAGTCACTTTCTCAGCAACTTGAATCTCCTTTCTTAAATCCTTTCAGTTAAAGGGAATTATCTTTTTCTTCTTCCAGTACCATAATGGAATGCTGAATGCCGAATAAGAACCAAGTCTCACTCCAAAAATAACTGTTTTGTTTTTTTTTTTAAGAGACAGAGTCTCACTTTGTCACCCTGGGTAGAGTGTTGTGGCATCACAGCTCACAGCAACCTCCAGCTCTTGGGCTTAGGCGATTCTCTTTTTTTTTTTTTTTTTTTTTTAATTTTTTAATTGTTAGGCGATTCTCTTGCCTTAGCCTCCCGAGTAGCTGGGACTACAGGCTCCCGCCACAACACCCGGCTATTTTTTGGTTGCAGTTTGGCGAGGGCTGGGTTCAAACCTACCACCCTAGGTATATGGAGCCAGAGCCCTACTCACTGAGCAACAGGCACTGCCCTAGAAATAACTGCTTTTCACTCAAAACTGCTGTGAGAATATAGGAGCGTAGTTTTAGTTCACACCTCACCTTTGATAAAAATATGCAGGAAGGCTCGGTGCCTGTAGCTTGGTGGTTAAGGTATAGGCCACATGCTCTGGGGCTGGTGGGTTCAAAAACGGCCCAGGCCAGCTAAACAAACAAAAAATGGCTGGGCATTGTAGTGGCTGCCTATAGTCCCAGCAACTTGAAGGCTGAGGCAAAAGAATCACTTGAGCCCAAGAGTTTGAGGTTGCTATGAACTCTGACGCCCTGGTACTCTGCCGAGCATGACAAAGTGAAATTCTGTCTTAATAAAAAAAAAAAGAAAGAAAGAAAGGTGCATAAATACTAGAAAAGACTCTGCCATCAGCTCAGATAAATCACTCAAGATGTGAGACCACAAGGCACAGTCTTCCTTTCACATTGCAGGAATGTGAAATGGTTGTTTAATTCAACTGAGGGTGAAACTTTCCTTGGCAGAATAGACTGCAGGGCAGACCTCTCTTCCCTGGCACAACTCTAGCCAGCCACTCTGGTCACTCTGCTTGGGGATGAATAATGCATTAGCCTCTGAAGTAGAGATGATGGTAAGAGACTGGGTCCTACCTGTTGTCATCTGCACATTAGTTGAGGCTCTGACTCCTGCATCAGGGAACAGGGGACTTTATAGTTTACGGTAACTTACATGTCTTCAGTGTCTATTAAACAGATATAAATAGCCTGACTACTCTCTCAGAGCTGCAACTACCCAATGCTACTCCAAAATAACTTAGAATATACTGTTAGAGTATAATGTGCTTTTGTAGAGTCCTGAAATCTAGCCCCAGACCAGGACTTAGAAGGTCTGGCTCTTCCTTGACTAACAATGGACAGTTTGTGTCAGTTCTCCAGTCCTCACTTTCCCCCTATAAAATGAGAGGGCTATACATGCTTATCCACCAGGTCACTTTCGCTTTCTGTGGCCCTTTGAAACAAGCATGAAATTCAAGGACAAAATGTACTCATTATAAGCCTGACCAGGGAGGGTATCTGGCACACTGCTTGGGTGCAGGACCAGAGGTGTGCAGCTTCAACTCTCCTTCTAGGTATTGAGTAAGTTCACACATCTGTATTAGTTGTAGCAATACTTTTCATCTCTGACCAGTCAGAATTTGCAAAGGAGTTCTCATTCTGTAAATTCCAATTAAGTAGGTCTGAGATGGATTCTGGGATTCTAGAAGTATATTCTAACAGTGTATACTCTACCTAACTAATGCAAACACTTTAACCTAGTTGTATGTACTCTCATATTAACCTGAAATTTAAAAAAATAATAATAAGCCTGCCTATCACATGAATACTTAGAAGTATTCTAGGTAACTGATCACTTGTTAGTCACATTGTTGCGTTAGTTTGGAGCCAGGATGAATTATCACTGGCTCCTTGCAGGCTTTATGGCATGAAAAACATGAAGGGTGTGTGTAGTGTAGAGTCCAGAACATGGTAGGCTAATTTGTTCCAGGAACAGGATCATAATTTTGGGCACACCATGCTCACTGCATTAACAGAGCATTTTGTTTCTAAAGAAGATCCCTTATGTCATCTAAATTTCACTCATTTTAACCACAGCCAGGAAGCTGAGGGTGAGGCCAGGATTAGCTGCATAGAGCAGGTTTTAGCAGATTTTAGGGTAGGAGTTTGCCGTCCTCCTGTAGGAAATGCTGCTTCTCTACCTTCAGGGATTCCTAAGTGTAATTTATTAACATTCAGCATACTTGAAACACTGATGTTAGTTCCCTTGTTCATGAACACAGTCGCAGGAATTTAGAAATATTTGATCTGAGCCCTTTGACAACCTGATTTCCCTCCCTGGTTGAAGGCATGGACCCTGTAGGTGAAACCACTCTTTGCCACTTCTAGCCAGCATCACTCCACAAAGGTCTGATCAACCAGTCACCATGGAAACAAGATGAAAGCAAAGGGGATCTTGCCTACCCATCTCTGTCCACACATTGTTACCAGACACTGGGAGTCAGGGCACTTATGGCTCTACCATACATTTTCCTTTTGAAGCTGGTCCAATGCATCACATCCAGCAGAGTCTATCAGAGGGCACAGACTTACCTTCTCAAAGAATGGTGGAAGGGATCCTAGAGGCACTCTAGTCCAACTTCCTCAAGCCATAGTTGACACACAAAGGCCTACTGAGCTGTGGGACTCACTCCAGCTCACACAGCTAATAAGGATGTGAGGCCACACTAGCATGGCCTCAGCAAGCCAAGGAGAAATAAGAGCCACCTTCTCCAGATGTAATGGCATCATCAGCACCTCCTTAAAATCCATAGGACAATGATCTGAAACATTCCTGAAACTTTGTAAGTAGCTCCCTTCTTGAAGGATTTGACCATACCATCAGAAATAAAAGTTTGTTAAGAGAAGGTAGGTTTAAACTATCAAATGGGGAGTTTGGGGTAGTTTTTAGGTAGAATTTAAATATGAATTCACTGAAATGTACCCTCAAGGCAAAAAACTTACATTTAGAAAGGTTGCTTATGACCTAAAATAAGAACTCAAATGTTTGGGAGATTTGTTGTCAGCAGTATAGATCAAATAAGCTTACCATTGCAACCACTGGCTGATATTGCTTGCCTTTGTTCTTTTCTTTTTCTCCCAGAATCAAAAAGACCCTCTGGCCTTAGACAAAATAATGAAGGACCTGGACCAGTGCCGAGATGGCAAAGTGGGCTTCCAGAGCTTCTTTTCTCTAATTGCAGGCCTCACCATCGCGTGCAACGACTATTTTGTAGTTCACATGAAGCAGAAGGGCAAGAAGTAGGCAGAACCAAGCAATTACTCTGCCCTGAAAAGTGTCCTCTCAAAGGATTGCTTCAGACATCGCCCCGCAGCTTCCCCCATAAGGATTTCATGAGCAGATCGGGATCCTTAGAATATACACAAATAAAATCCAACT
>CAUYTI010047487.1:0-15283 GCA_963575145.1 Galago senegalensis
AATAACTGAGAAAATGACATGAAGGCTGTGTTGACCAGTTTGATGGAAGTATTTCAGAATGCATGTGAAAACCCCACACTGTACCCCAGAAGAGTATCAATGTACATAGTTAACATTCAATAAAAAAAAAAAAAAAAAAAAACACAATAACTAAGAAAATGCCGTGAAGGTTATGTTGACCAGTCTGATGAAAGCATTTCAAATTTTATGTAAAACCAGCACATTGTACCCCATGATGTATTAATGTACATAGCTGTGATTTAATAAAATAAAATAAAAAATTAAAAGAAAAACTAATTCTACATTGATCTTCACATTCATGTGTGACTATTAGCCTTTGACGTATGGAGACATGCACACATATACATATATCAAGTATGTATATAAATATGTGTGTGTATATCATCTGCATGCATGTATACCTACACATGCACACATACATCTTTATATGATGTTATAGGCTATTTTATATTTCAGATGAATTTAAATAGTGTTATGTAAAATCTACAGTACTTTTCTCTTGGGCTTCTTTCCCACTGCCTTCCCTTGTTTTTACATGTACATGGTGATACTCATACCCTAACCCTAACCGTAACCCCAGCAGACATCTACTTGCTCAAAGTCCTACCTCTATGAAGACAGACAATTCTTTATTAAGAATGAGTGTGAATGTTTATAGACCTTCACCTTTGTCAAGGAGTCTTCAGTTTTCTCTTTTCTTAAGAAAGTAGGAAGGTGACTTCTGAAAACATAAGTTCAACACTGTCCTCCTGAAATTAAATGTGGCAGAAACTCCTTATGAAAAGATGGGTCATGATTTTGTCCACTCAAGTGGTAGAAAGAAACCACTTCAATTGGAAGAAACATTTCCCCAAACGAGAAAAAAGCTTTACAGAAAAGTTCTCAATATGGCCAGACTTTAATCAAGCAATGCCATCTGTTCGATGAGTGGCAAGGTCACAACTTTCGCAATAACAACAGAACCCAGTGCCAGGAATGAACACACAGAAGAGCAATGACTTGCCTGTTCTAAGACGTATGTTCCAGGAGGCATGGGCGTCTCTGTCAGCTGCCAGACTGACCTTTGTAAAAGACACCTGATTGGTCCTAGTCCTCCTCCTAATGAGTTTCCTTTGGCTGACTCACTTTTGTGAGACTCAGTTTCCCCCCTAGAAAAGACAGCTAAGAATTTCTATGTCTCATGTTTGTGATAATGATATTTACTGTAAATATAAAGATATTTACTGATCTCAGAAAAGGAGATCATATTTGTGAAGGCACTTTGGTAATTGTAACGTGAAGTATAGGCAAAAGACCCAATATTTATAACTGTAAGTAATGCCTCTGGAATAATAAAGCATGATTTTAAAGTAGCTTTTGAGTATTCATTTTGTACAAAGCACATGGCCATCACTTTCCTTGCATTATCTTGTTTTACCCTGTAATGACACGATCAATTATATATTATTACTGTTGCCATTTTGCAGAACAGAAAACTAGTGCTTAAACAGCTTATGTGAGTTGCCTCAAGTTTCCCGGCTAGAAAGTGCCAAAAAGTAAATTTGAACCCAGGCGGCTCTACTTGAGGCTCTATGTTCATAACCCTTCCTTGCCCGCACCCTCCTCCAACAAAACAACAAAATCACCAAAGTAACTTTCTTTGCTTTTGAATTTTAATACTAACAGAATTTCGTTGCTTCCATGTGTGGAGACAAGGTTTTGAAGATTGTTAATTCTTTTTAGTTCTAAAAACAAAAACAACCATTAAATTTTGTGTAATATGTCCATCCATCTGTTTATGTTACAGATGACAGATGACACATAGATACATGTATTTATGACGATGTCATTACATACAACAATTCTACGTATAGTAAAAGAGATCAGAGTGTGTAGTGAGGATGAACTAGAAACACAAAGAGAGTAAAGTGATCTGAGGAGAGATTAGATGTAATCTTTTTTTTTTTTCTGGCAAGGATTAAGATATTTACTGAGGTAGTGGATTATCAAAGTAGAAAACAAAGAAACCTCCAACATGCCACATTTAATAAAACTTAATAAAAACATCTCTATAAAAAGCTGTGAATAGGGCGGTGCCTGTAGCTCAAAGGGGTAGGGCGCCGGCCCCATATGCTGGAGGTGGCAGGTTCAAACCCAGCCCCAGCCAAAACTGAAACAAAACAAAACAAAATAAAACAAAAAAAACCCCCAAACGATGAATAAATAGCCCTACCACTGTCTTTACATCTTTTGTTTACCTAGAGTTAAAGAATGTTGTCCTCAGTGAAGTATCTTGAGAATGAAAAAGCAGGCACCCTATGTACTTAATACTAATTTGAAACTAGTAGATGAACACCTACAGGCCCACCCAAGAGAAAAACACAAACAAATTCAAGTAGGGGGAGGGTGCTAGGTAAGCTCCAACCTAACAGGTCCCTGTCAGGGTAATAAGGACTCAACTGCGACTTGGACACTACTTAACACATGCAAAAATATAACACAATCAATCGTATGTACTCTTATATTAATCTGAAAAAACACATATGTGCAAATTACAAAGTTACTGGCAGTGGGGGTGTGCATGGAAAAACACACAAATGTTGAGCCTTGGTCCCTTTCAAAAGAGGGGAAAAAGAAAAACTGACTTATTGACAGAGAAAGTCTGTACATAACATCAGGTCCTACTACCATTAAAAACAATGAGAAAAAATTCATCACAACTGGTGGTAAAAATTCAGAGAAGGAGCCAACATAAGTGTCTGAAAATAATGAACTCTCATCAAGGCCCTTAACTGATGAGCAGACACAGAGCTTAGTAGGTAGGCAACAGGGCTTCGACAGCAACCCGCCTCCACCACCTCCCATCACTTTTCCTTGGCCTTCCAAGATATGTACTAACATAGCTGTAAATAAAAGGAAACACGTATAAAGGGAAAGGACAGTTGTAAGTACAGGGAGTAAGGGATAGTGGCTATCAGAGTCTACAAAAGCTTTTCAATAATTAAGGCAGGTATGGGATGTCCTGAAGCCCCCAGGTTTTCTAACTTCTAGGACTTTAGACAATTTCTTATTTGGCATTTCACAGGTGCTGAGCTATAGAGTTTGGTTGGTCACTGAAATTCTTGCCATAAGCACGACTTTTTGCAAAGAGCTACATAGCAAGAATTTTGTTCTATTTTGGTTTCGTTTTGCATTTGTTTTTTGGACTAGAAAAATTCTTGCTAAATTTTATCACCTAGAAACCTTTTTATAGTGTAATATATTCCTCTGCAACTTTGCGCATGTTATTCAGGAATTTAATTTTTGTCATTAGCATTGATATTATCAGTGATTTTTAAAATTGTTAAATATACATGTGTAATCCCAATTACTGCTGTATTGTCAGTTGATATAATTCCCTCCTTGAAATAGAGTTCTTGTTTTTCCTGTTATAAAGAATACTATGATGAATAAAAGCTATGATAAATAGCTTTTTTTGTTCTTTTTGAGACAGAGTCTTAGTATGTCACCCTCGGTAGAGTGCTGTGGCATCACAGCTCACAGCCACCTCAAACTCTTGGGCTTAAGTGATTCTCTTGCCTCAGCTTCCTGATTAGCTAGGACTACAGGTGCCCACCACAACGCCCAGCTAGATGAACAGCTTTTAAACATACATCCTAGTTATTTGATCTGAATATGCCCTAAAGTTGCATTCCTACTCTTGATCTTAGCCAAAAGGCCGAGAAGCGATAAGTTGCATTCCTATGAGGCCGAGAAAGTCTTGTGTTTTGCAAAGATAATTGATGTTTTAGAAATTGATAGTTCCTGGTGGGGGTGATGGCTTGGATGGAGAAGAGAGGAAACCAAAGCTTAAGAAACCCATCACCGAAACTCAGGCAGTGGTAGCAGAAGTGCCGATGAGGGAGAGGAGAAAAGATTCTCAGAAAGTGGAATCGACAGGATGCGCAGACTGATCCGCATGGGGCACAGAGAGAGTCAAGGACAGGGAAAAGTCATGGGTGACCTGAAGGTTTTGAGCTTCAGCAACTGGGGAGTAGATAATGAGTTGCAAAGTGAGCACGCTGAGTCTGAGGTGCCTTCCAGGCATCCTAGTAGAAACGGTCAATGTGCAGGGGTGGAACTGTATAAAATCCCAGGACACAGACAGGCACATACAAAACCGACACAATACAATCTAGTTTTACAGAGTTTCATATTTGTTTTACAATCATATGCCCATCTGCTAGCTTCCATTATCTTCTCCTTTCATCCCCCTAAATTTTAAATATACAGTGTGTGTTGGGGGGGTGCATATGGAGTGGGGATTACATAGGGTGTTTCCTTGGTTGTTCCAAAGTCACTGCATTTGATGGAACAAATGCTCTTTTCGAATGTTGATGCCTCAACTTTTAAAAATTGGCTTTAGGGGCAGCGCCTGTGGCTCAAGGAGTAGGGTGCCAGCCCCATATACTGGAGGTGGCAGGTTCAAACCCAGCCCTGGCCAAAAACTGCAAAAAAAAAAAAAAAAAAAAAACACTATTGGAAATTAACCATCAATTAATCAGTGCTCCTACTGATGTCTTTTCAACATCATTTTAATAATGCTCAATACTTGTAGTGCCCATTGTATTTTGAAAAAAAATTTACACATGCATAAGATATTTAACTTTTACCAGAACCTTAGAAGGTCCATACATTTTTATTACCAATTTAACACATCTAAGGAAACTGATGTTCTGAAAAGCTAAACAATTTTTTTTGTTATTATTTCACAGCTGGTAGATGTCTACATTTGGACTTGAACCCTGGCTTTCAGATTCAAGAGAGAGAGACACTCTCTTAATGCCTCTTCTTTCTTCTTTCTCTTCTAATCACAATATCTGGATTTAAGATTTTAACTCAAAATTTATCTCATTCTTATAGCAAAGAAGGTTTCAAGTCATTTCATGAAAGTATTTACAAGTGCCTGTTTGCTAAAATAGCTTCGCTGGAGCACAATACTTTCAGGGCCCACTGTGGAGACGCAGCTCACTGCCCCATTCAGCAGAGCTTCGGTCCCAGCTGACTCACAGTCCTGTGGACAGCATCTGGCAGCTTCTTCAAGTAGCACGTCCTTCCATTCAATTCTTAGGTCACCGTCAACTCCATAAATCCTGTGTAATGAGCGTGTGTGCGACTCCAGCTCGTGCTACTTTCTGGAATTATTAAATTATGAACTTTTGTACTTGAAAAAAAAAAGGCTTTTGAGAATGTCTCTTTCTCAATTTTGTTCTCTAAAAATTTATCATAAAGCCATTATCCTTCTTTAACTACAGGGTTCAGTTACGAAGCAATTCTGTATCTTTTTCTTTCTCTCTCGGGTAGTCTCCACTTTCCTTTATTCTCAGAGAATTATAGGTAATGATTCCCGTGTAATGGTCCTCAGAAGTCATATTTATTTTCTAGGTTTTTTTAGGCTGAGGCTGCCTTGAAAGCACTTATTTTACGGGTTCATTTTCCTCCCTCTTGAAGGTTGAAGTGACTTCCTCTGCTTCCCTAATTTATTTGAGATGGCCATTATAACTTGGGCAGGAGAAACCTAACAAAGGCAGTACAAAAAATCTTCTGTTCAAACTCAATTTTAACTTTTGGCTGAAAACTGTTTATTGCACATTCGGTGGCACTATGAAAAATAGTTTTATTGAGCCATAATCGGGATACATGCAGCGCGTATATTTGAAGCGTACAACTTAACAAGTCTTGGTGTATGCATGTATCAGTGAGAACGTGGCCACTGGGGTATCCATCACCCCACACGTTAGACTTTCCCTACGTTCCTTCAGAACCCTGCTCTTCCCTTCTCTGCCACATGTTTTTGAAAGGAAGACTCAATATTGTAAAGATAGCAATTCTCTCATTTTCACGTAAGTCCAATTTTATTTCAATAAAAATCACAACAGGTGTCTTAAACAATGTGATAGAATTATTCAGAAAAAAAAATGATTTTTGCAATGAACTGTTGCAAAAAAGAAAATAAGAGAAAGATGAACGTGCATGATATAAAGTCAGGCAAAGTCCACCGGCAGAGAACGCCCCTCCACCTAAAATGTCCGATAAACAACCTGGAATCTAATAGTCTAAGGAGTGACAGTTAATATAATAGATATTCATTTATATTAATCTATTGGAAATATTTTTAAAATAATATACTGCTCAATGTTAGAATGCATTTTTGAAAGTAGACATTAATATATTGCTGGAAAAAGTTGTACAAATTACTATGTACCTAGGGCAGTATTACAATATTAAAATTTTTTTTAACCTAGCAACTTGTCTGGGAGTTAGTACTTAGGAAAAAATCAAACAAGTGATCAAAGGCAAAAATTTGGGAGTAATATAGATAAACATCTACATATAATAAGTTGGTTGAATATATCATGGTTCAACCACATAATAAAATCATTGGAGGCCATTTAAAGGATGAAATGTACCTTTATGAATTAGGTGGAAAGAAAAAGAGTGAAAGAGAAAAGGAAATTTGTACAGAATGATTTCTTTTGCAAAGAAAAATACTCTAGTGTTTTTGTACGTACAGAAAGAACTCTGGAAATAAATACATAACACTTAAGAGAAGTTATCTTTGGGATGGACAGTCAAAGAATAATAATTTTCACTTTTCATTGTGTGTGTGTATATTTAATTTTACTAAGAAATCTACTCCTTTTAAAAAATTTACTACTTTTAAAATTTAAAAATGTTTTCACTTAAACAATAGTATATACATGTTCTTATTAAATTTACATAACTTTCTATATTTATCTAAACATATGCACTAAGAAAAATTTTCTAAATAAATTACTATGCAATTTTGAGAGTCATTCTATAATCACAAATAGTCTTGCATCAAGTTTTTGTTATTCTGGATTTTCTACTTTTTCTAAAATCATCTGTTATTAGTTGTGTAACAAAAAACTTCTAATAAAAATCTATTTAAGTAAAATCAATATAATGAAAAACTTAAGTAATATAAAAAAAAAACTCTGCAATGTTCTTTACTTTATGGATAGTGGTAATTAAGTAAATATCGTTTCTAGGCAGACTCCTGTGTTCTGCAAAAAGGATCTATGTTTAGGCTCCCTCAGGAAAGAACTATGAAACTGGACACAATGCACCAAACAATAGTCTTCAGACATTAAGCACAGTGGTAGGGAAACGGAATAAAAGGACATGAGGCCTATGATCCCCTTACCACCCAGAGAGTTTTCAGGTTCAAAGCCAGAAAGGGAAGAAGTTTCCAGTTTTCAGGAAAGGGAGGGGAGCCCACCAGAAGACAATGGTTCTCTATTAGAAAGAGGGATCTGGGAATCTGGGGAGCTCAAGGTAGGTAGAATTTGCTGAGCAGAGTGACAGAGGAGAGAGTGGCACAGGGGGAGAACTTGGGGACTATCTGCCCAGGCTTCCTCTTGAGTTTTCAAATGAGTATTGATCAGCTTGGGGAAGGAGAGAGTTCCGGGGAAAAGATAAGAGGAAGGAAGGGCAAAGGGGCAATAGGAGATTTTGGGGGGTGATGAGTGTGTTTGCCTCCTTGATTTTGGTAATTTTCTCATAGGTATGTATACCTATATTAAAATTCACCGAATTGCGTGAATACCTGCAGGTGTTTATATATTTGTTTTATTTCAGTTAAGTTTTAAAAATAATTTTGTAAAGAAAAAAGACATGATGACAAACGGACTGATGGGATAGGTGTTGCTCAACTTAACTCTTTGTGTGTGTGCAGCACAACTTAGCCTCAATTCACATTTCCATGTACTCCTAGAATCCAATGATACCGCAAGAAAGCAAGCTCGAACTCTACTAAAGTAAACACCATTTATACTTTACATCCAAATGTAGAAAATTACTCTGAAAAGTCTTGGCAGTTTTCCATGGTGGCTCAAAGTTTGCCTAATATATGACTATTTAATGATCACTGACTACTCTAAGAAAGCGTAATTCACTAATAACACACAAGGCCAAGGACCAGGTTCTGCCCCTTCCTCCAATACCAATAATACATCGTGTCTTCAGAAGGTATAGCAAGGTTATGAACTGAAAGAAGGAAGAGAGAACACATGAGATGGTGGCCAGGAAACCTAAACTAAGTCTTGGCTTCACTGAACATTTAGGGTTACTTTTTGAGTTGGACATCTGAAGGAAAACAAGAAAGCTGGGTGACCACATTACGTGGGGCAGGCCTGAGCCTTGTCGACATTGTGGCTGAATGTTTCATGTTCTCTGAATCAGCAAATTCAGAGTGGGACAATTTTCTCTATAATGACTTCTCTCACCAGCTCATCTGAGGCAAAATAGTGTTTCGGCAGCCAGCTGAGGGGATTTTTGGTACTGCACTGGTCTAAGTAATGTATTATTGATCTCCAGTTAGACTGAGCTGAAGGTCAGACTTCTAGGATTTCTCTGAGGTTCCCATTCTGAATCAATTGTTGTCTTTTAGGAATGGCTCTATCAGTGGTTCTTGGCTCTTTAGCCAGAACAACAGGAATAAACTTGGTATTACAGTATGTGGGCTGCAAATATCACAAAATTAGTACCTCTATATTTTGCTTTGCAGATTGTTTTTGTATTATGGTCCCACAGTCAGGCTGCCTTGCTCACTTGAAGTTTCTATGTTGAGAGAGATTTTAAATAGCCCACTTGTTTACCCTGAAACTTAGTTCATAGGTTCTCATCCCTGTTTATTTCAGGTTTTCAGGTGAAATAGTCTGCCTATGGATATTTGAGCTTATATTGTTTTCATTTCTTCCATAAATTTGTGTGTGTTAATCAATAAAACAAAGGTGGATTCTCAGCCTCTTAGGACTGTGCTGAAAAACCTAAAGGAGAATCCAGATGACAAAAGCATATTCTATTCAGTAAGTTGGGTTTCGTGACATTAGTGCACAATGCCAGCTGGGGCTTCAAAGAAAGCAAGGGAAAGATTTCAGATGAAAGGGAGTACTTCTCATGCAGGTCACAATAGTGGGCAACACACGGACATCTAAAACCTCCCGGAGACCTTCCATATCTCTCCCTCAAAAGAACATGATGATCAAAGACAGGAGTGATTTTAAAAAGGACTGTGAAATATTGGCAATCAAAATGAACTTGTCAAGAGGAGAATGCATGAGAACTTCTAAGAAAAACTCTCAAAAAATGGTGCTGAACTCCAGAAGTAGAACTACTTTTGTAAAACAGTGAGACTGATGTTTTTGTCTCCTTAGGCAAGCAAATTTCCTGTTATCTAAAAATGTTCCTGTCCACCAGCAGTGGATTTATGATGAAGCTCAGAATGGTGAAATTTCAGGGCCCCTTAATGGCATAGGGCCCTTCCCAAGGCTCTGAGAGTGGCTCTAGGGGTTGGTTGACATGCTCTATGCTTTTGGAATTTTGCAAGAGCAACACAGCATAACTGCAGCCGTTTAAGGCTGATGTCTACACACCAATTTTGCCTGTATCAAACTTTGCTCTTGAGTTAAGTGGCATAGGGGTAACTATGGGCTTTTTGGGCAATTAGGCTAATTGGAAGTTGAATTAAAGATACTTTTAGTTTTGGTGTGATCATATTCTTGTGCCTCTCAGTATCTTCTGCGTCTCCTTAGGTTATTGCTAGCTGCCGTGGTATACGGAGAGCTTCCATGAACGTCCCTGGTACTGCCATGTTGGCAACAAAAAAGTGTGGACCCAAAGATGACACTGCAATGTCAGGGCACCCAGGGCATCAGGCACCACAGTCTGTGTGAAGTGGACAGGACATGATGTCTAAAACATAACAAGCCAGGACTGGTCTTTGAAAATTCTTCCAAATCTTCCAGTTCAAAAATAAAAGACATTTGAGAGAAATATTTTCAAATTTTCCCACAGTCCTAGGAATATATATGAGATCACCAATAAGAAATTTGATGTGACTTTTATTTTTATTTTAGCTTTTAAATATTATGGGCCCATAATAGTTATATATATTGATAGGGTATTTGTGATGTTTTGACACAGGCATAAAATGTGTAATGATCTTATAGGATAATTGGGGCATTCATCACTTCAAACAATTATCGTTTCTTTGCGTTAGAAACATTTCAATTCCACTCTTTTCGTTATTTTAAAATACACCATAAATTATTATTTACTATAGTCATCTTATTGTGCTACCAAATACTAGATCTATTTCTTCTATTCAATTGTATTTTGTATCCATTAACCACTGCCATTTCATGTTGCCCCTCTACTCCCGCGATGCATTCCAGCCTCTGATAACCATCATTCTGAAATATCAAATTCTAAATCAACCATAATAGAGAAAAATGTTGCATTACCTTGCTATTTTTCAACATAGATAATAGAAGTGACAGTCAAATTCAGAGGCAATCAGAATCAACAGTCAAAACTACAGACACAAAAACCATAGAAGTTTATCAACTAATTAATTTAATTATGAAAATTTTATAGATTTTTCTGATGTCTGTAGAATTTGTCAGCTTTACTCATTTTGTCATTTCTTGTGATTTCTTTCTATGTTCTAAATAAATATTCGATTTTTATATTCAATAAATATCCAAATGTCCTAGCCCTTTCTTTGAATAGGGCTCTTCAAATACTATGTTATCTCGGTTGCCACAAAATCTGGACCTACTTCTTGTCAGCTACCACGATCACTTTGGGATAGGAAGCAGTAACCTCCTTTCTCTTAAGACTAAGTCATAAAATGGATATGAATCTACCAGTTAAACTCCAAATGGTGATATTCAGCGTTTTTAAAAGATTGAATCTGGTAGATACCCAGAAATATAAATAGGCCAAATCCTACTGTCAAACAATCAAACAGCGAATAAGATTTCATCACTTTGATTTCACTGGAACAAAAATATTATCTTCCTTAGGCCACATTTTGAACATGATTTCCCTTATAAGTGTTTGTTGTATATGCATAGTACCTTGAATTGGTTTTTTAAATCTTCATAAAGCCAGATTTTATGGTCTCAACGCACAGTCATGTATTTTAAACACATAAATATTCACAAACACATAGACTAGAAGTGATATGGCAATCGGCTTCATACATTACATGGATGGAGCTGGAAAATATTCTTCTTAGCAAAGTAACCCAAGAATAGAAGAAAAAGTGTCCAATGTACTCAGCCCTACTATGAAACAAATTTATAGCTTTCATAGGAAAGCTATAACCCAATTATAGCCCAGGAATATGGGGAGAGGGGAGAGGGAGGGAGGGGGAGTGGAGGGAGGGTGATTGGTGGGATCACACCTATGGTTCATCCTATAAGGATACATGTGAATCTCTCTAAATTTAGAATATAAATGTCTTAACACAATAACTAAGAAAAAGACATGAAGGCTATGTTAACCAGTTGGATGAAAGTACTTCAAATTGTACAGAGAAACAGTACACTGCACCCCATGACAGTATTAATGTACACTGTTATGATTTAATAAAAATAAAAAATAAAAGTGATACAATCTGTAAACAGTATATTTCACTAGTCTGTCATACTTGTGCAGCTCCAGAATCCCCAAATGAACACAATGTGAAATATCATAGCCTTCAAGTGGAAACGAAAGCTTTCACTGAAGTCAGCAATCACACAAATCACGCATGATAAAAGACAGCTGCCACAGAGCTGGTGTCATGGATGAGATCTGTTTAATAATTTACATATTAATATCGGTAAACTGAGGCCAAATATGACAAAGAAACATAACATACATCAAACCTTCATCTTTAGCTGGTAAGAATAGGATTATTATTTTTAAAACCATAAATTTGGATGTGCTGAAGATGTTTATGACATATTATTTCCTATCTTTATTTGTCTATTACTTGTATGTATACATTTTCATTCATTTTTGAAATTGGGGATTCTCAAAGTTGTTTCAGGAATAAGGAAAACTGTTATTAACCTGTTTAGGTATAGGTATATTCAAATATATTCAAATATACCTATACCTATTTAAATATACCTATTCAAATATATTCAAATATACCTATACCTATTTAAATATATCTATAAAACGTGAAGATTCTGAGACACGTTAAAGAATTAAAATTATAGGCACAGGAGACAATTACAAAGAAAACTAAAGAAGGCTGGAAGTTGAGGATTTGCAGAGAAAAATATGTTTGGGATATTTTTCACAATGAAAATATATTCGGAAGAAAAAAGTTGTATCATAAGATTATGTAAATGTGTTCACATTTAAGAATCCAATATTCTGTAAACAATGATTTGAATTAAAATTAATTTATTAAATAATTTTGCCTTAAAAGGTCACTAAATTAAACACATATTAATATGATTTATTCTTATGTATAACTTATTAATATGATTTATTTTAATATATCTTTGCAGGAAAATATATATGTACAATGACATAGAACTAAATCAGCAATTCTGAACCCCAAATCAGTACCATGTAATGGGAATATAGACACGATCCCAGGGGCACATGTACCTCTAAATGCAAATTCTGTGTGATTCTATGTATAGGGACATATATACTAGATCTAATTAGAGTCTCAGAGGATTTCAATGATTCTAAAAGAGTAACAAAAAACATAGCCCTAACCTATTTATTTTCCCTAAGAAGAAAAAAGAATTAAAAGTTCTAATGGTGCTGGTAATGACCCGGTCCCACCCACACATCACAAGATAGGGAGGAAAAGTAATTCCAAGAAGGGTTTGACGATTTCAAGGAACAAAATGCTCAGAAGACATATTCACTGAACAATTCCCCAAGTGCTCATGTGTGAGCAATGTGAAAATTCTAAAAATACCGTTCAGTGACATCTCAATAGTTCTTCAAAATACCAGACTAAAAACCAAAGCTTAAATATGGTTACACATTTTCTTTACACAATGATTTTAAATTGTCTTTGAGCCTATAGATATATCAGTCACCAAAATACTTTGCGTGTGAGCTTTTGCAATCACTAAAGCATAAAGAGGATGATTAATTGTTGATAGGAGGTTATAAAAACTATTAACAACTAAACACGGTTAACTAATAGGCAATATTTGAGTCACACTGACAGCAAGCCTTCTTACCAAGTCTGCTGATAAAATTATCGTATCAGAGGGGCAACCCTAGCGTGAACCTTTTTAGCAACTGCCACAGAGGCATCATGAAGCAATTGAAGCATCTATCCCCAAAGAGAAAAGTTTAATGGAGGAAGAGAATTATGGCTGTGTTCAGTTGTCTTATCAAAGCAAAGAGAGATTATTAGAATTATTCTGTGTCTTTGCAGATACATGCATTATACCACGAGGAGGAAGTGTCAGGAAACAGAATTCGGCACAAAGAATACTTTTCTAAAAATGAGTCCTAGGCAACAAGGAAAGAACTTGTGGTATGAGTTGGTGCTCTCTCCCCAAAAGGCAATTTTAAGCATCAAGAATGTTCTGGGTTGGATTTCTACACTGAGTGGGAGGTTGGATTCTTATATATAGGAAATCCTTGTCAGTACTTAAATTCTATGATTCTGTGATTCTATAACTTATTAAGAATCACCCCTTGCTGCTACAGAGGGGCATCTGACTAAAGAATGCCCTCAAATGGTTAAGTGAACACTTACATCTGAGGGGAGGATGCAGAGAGGTCAGGGTGGAGTAAGTTGTGCACAAAACGTGGACTTTAGTGCCAGCTGTCTTTGTGAATTTTGAACCACAGCCCAATCACTTTCTTCTCTGAAAAGACATGAGGGAGAGAGTAAAGCTTTCAAGGCAACAGCCTCATATAAATCCGAAGCATTTGCATACCTTGGAAATGTTCCTGCCCGTGGAAGTGTGAGCAGAGGGAGCAGTGAGGTGATAGGGAAAAGAGGTCAGAGTGGTGAATGTCCTTCGAGATAAGGATAAGTAATTGGAAAGCAGTAGGGAGCCAGGAGAGGGAATTGAAATGATGAGTAATGGGAAGCTAGAAGATTAGAAAAGCTGGACAGATTAACTTGGGAGAAGGATTTTGAAATGATTAGAGAGGGTAATAGCCAGAGAGGAGATTGTAGAATTGAGATAGCAAACCAGAAGACAAGGATGGATAGACCTGTTCCTGAAATGGGGACCAATCATACCTTCAGAGGCCAGAGGGAGGAAGCTTGTGAATTACAGCTATGAGGCTTTTACTGAAGCTCCAGCATTAGGTACCACTGATCTCAGGACGGCATTTTTACATGCCACTCTTGCTTGGTTTCCGGCAGGAAATGTTTGTGGCATGAATGAAGAAAACCATAGTTCTCCTCCTATATAAAATGATCTTTTAAAATCACTATATTGGAAAATAAAAAAGTAGCCATTCGATTATAAAATGTGGATAATTTATGCTATAGAGCTGTTTTTAAAGAACTACTTAGAATTTTGCCAACAACTTCAAGAAAAGAAGAGCACCAGTTCTTAAAGTCTAAGCCAGGTATGTCCAACCTATGGCCCACGGGACACACGTTGATATTGTGAGGACATTTTTGCTTATCTGTGGTGTCAGACACCATGAAAAGTATGCATGCACTTTTTTTTTCCTAATCAGCTTTCCTTAGTGTTTGCGTATATGATGGGTGACCCAGGACAACTCTTTCATTCCATATGCATCAGAGAAGAAAGACAGTTGGCTACTCCTGGAACTAAAAACAAAAGTTCCTTATTTTGAATTTGTTTTCAATGTACAGAAAGTTTCACATGAAAAATACAGTCAAACTAACATGGCAAATAACAGTAATTTCAAAGAGAAAAAAAAAATTCTGACTTCCCCTCCCCCACTTCTCAAATTAAATTTGGCAACACAATTACTATTTTCTCACACATTTTCAGAAATAAGATTAATGAATTAGAGCCGTCGTTCAATTTCAAACACTTTTCCTTTTAGTGAATCTAAAAGGAAACATTCAACATTTATTGTAGTCAATACAAGAATTGCTATTTTAGTCACAGAAAAGCCTCAGAAGCTCTTCTAATTCCCCTGTTCTGTTGATGGATGCAAATTATCTCTAGAGGGAATTAATTTTAATAGTTAATGAAATAAGAAGGGGGAAGATTCAGATGAAATAAGAAGGGGGAAGATTCAGAAAGCAGAGCTTTGAGTTGTATCTTTGTGTGTCTGTCTGCAAGGGCTTTGTCTGCCCCGGGCTGCCCAGCCAGCGATGAGGACGCTCCATCAAGCACCAAAAACAATCTGAAAAATCTGGGGAAATCTTAAGAGCTTCAGCAGGCTTCAGCTGACATCCGTTCTTAAGTGCCATTGCGCTGACACTTCAAGTGTCTTGAAAAAAAAATACATATATATATATATA